>VUQH01073382.1:47015-62897 GCA_015106775.1 Etroplus canarensis | reverse complement strand
AATGTCATGATTTACATTTGTTATTTTCCTGTTATGATAATTCAAAAATCTTTGAATAAAGGGTTCCCTTTGTAAACCACTTGATTTAACACTGACTCCAAGAAATACATTTAATTGTATTTTTTTTTTAAAAAAAATATTTTTTTTTTTTTATTTAAAAAATAATGAATTTTTTTTTTTTTTTTTTTTTAACAAATTCTTTATAGAAAAGCCACGTTATATTGACCATGATTTCATTTATTAAAGCAATACAATGGTGACACATCCAAGGGAGTTGAATGCTTTTCATAGGCATTGTATATGCTTCAAGGATGTCTTTTGAAGATGTCCTTTTGTATATTAAGGGAAAGTAAATATATTTGTTTTACACTCCATTTCAAATATATAATTAATAGTAATAACATTTAATCACATTTGTTTTTTTAAAAAAAAATCTTCATATTTTAACTGTATTGTTATATACAGTATTTTATACATTTGAAAGTTTTTTCCAATAATTAAAACAGCAAAGTCCTAAATTCAAGTCAGTAACTGTAGAGTTTCCCATATTTTTGTGGTAAATTTACTGTAGTCCTTTAGGGGTTTTTTATTTTATATGGATTTAAACTTGTAACAGTAATGAAGACTATCTGTACGAAAACAAGTCTCATAGGAAAGCCACAGCTGCCAGGAGAATGTCTGTCCATTCTCCTTTTCATAACAGATTTCATTGCCCTCATACAGAGGGAGGCTTAGCTGATTATTACCCATAATCCAATCCGAGAGTTCCCTCAATTGGCAGACCGAAGATATATGAATAATGTCCTTGGTATAGAAAAGGTAGAAATTTTAACAAAATCTCTTTAAGGGAGAAAATAAAAACTGGCTGTAAGGTAGTACTAAATGGTAATACAAGGTACAAGGTTGTAGCAGCATGTCGCTATTCATTTTGACTGTCCCTGCTTTGCATAAAGATGATCACCACTGCTATAGTAATGTTATTTGTCTGAAATACTCATTGGGTCAATAAGTAAAACTCTGTTGTTTAAAGATTATGAATGGACCTTTCTCTCAGAAAAGTTGGAAAAGAATTTAAATGGCCATTCATGCAACTGCAATGCAAAAATATGGATCAAGCACTGACATGAACATCCAACCAGGATGTCAGTGATGTAATAGCTCATCCAGCTCTCAATCCATCACAGTTCACAGGTTATTTAAATGTGTGAATTACAGAAAGAAAGTGACAAGTTTTCTTGTCAGTGCTTGGCTGTATTACACAAACTAATGAGAACTAAAATCCAATGACAAGTCAAGGAGGGTCACAAACAGTCACATGCAGGACAAATTAATCTTGTTCACCACCAAATTAAAGTGTTTGAGTTCAGGAGTATTATGACTATATGGTCAGTAGTAACCATGGCCATAAAAACATGAGAGTATATAAATGCATCAGCACGTCATAGCATTGACCATATTACTGATGTTGGCATAATGATGATAGGAAGGCTTCAACCAGACCGTCCTAATATGGGTGCCAACCAATAGGATCTGTGATGATGATCGTGATCATCACCATTTAACACAATACAAAGGGTATGCAACATGTTTAGATAAAGTGATATTTCAAGCTGTCATAGTGCTATTAGCAGTAAAAAGAAGAGAACCAATATGCCAGTACAATAACAGCAACAATGTAACGTTAAAAACTGATGTTTAAGATTTCCACTCATTGAAACAGGAAGTTGGCCAATCAGGTTATTGTTCTATTACTGTCTACCAGGACCCAATGCTATGCCTATGCGAAGACCCTAGTTCTTGGCCAACCTTAACCTAGGTCAAGACATTATTATGCCATAAATAAACATGACTGCATTATGAATAGATGGCAGAGGGGTACACATAAACTTTAACTGTATGAAAATGACAATACAGGCAAATACTCTTCGGAGTTGCGATACTTGTGAAAATGCAAAACTGTTCTTAAAATGATAAATTTGACCTTGAAATTGAGCACAGTTTGGGTGAAGACCCATCAGGTGATCATTGTATGTAAGTTTGATTAAATTCTGACCAATACTGTAGGAGACGCAGCAATTCTGATTAACTGAATTGAAGGACAATTGACACCTTGCTGTGGCATAGCTCATTATTACTTAAGCTGGATAAGCTAAAAACCTAACTCAGCACAAGTTAGGCCTTATCTCTAAAGATAAACCATGCATTAAATCATGTTAATAAACAAATCATGTCAATTCAGCAACTGATACACTTAGAAATAGCATGCAAATGTTCTGTTTAACTTTTTCATGCGGGTGGATGGCAAATTAAAGAAAGTATCAAAACAGGTGTCTCAGTAACATGTTGTGAGAAACAGCACTGTTGCACCTTTTGATTTATTATACATATCTCCGGACTCTACTGGAGTGATTTTCTAAAAGATATTCTCTCATTTGGTGTTTTGATGGAGCTTGTTTAAAGGGCTAAGACGTTTGTTGAACTCTCTCAGTGTGTTGAGATCTGATGACTGTAAAGGCCACAGCATATAATTTACAGTATTTTATACCCATGAAAGCTTTCAGTGACCCTTTCTGCCCTATGGATGGTGGCATTCCTGTGCCGGAAGAGACCATTTTAATTAGGCTAGAAATAATTCATTACAGGAGAACGGTGGCCATTTAGAATAACTTCAGACCTACCAACAGTGACCCTTCCCTTTAAGGGAACAACTGGACTCAAACCAGCAAATGTCCTCCACAGCATAACAGAAACCCCAGATACCCTCATCACACACATCCTTTAATTTGTCTGTTGGTGCTTATATATATATAAATTCAATCCCAAAAAATGATAGAGAACAATCATGGCAACAAGCATTTAATAATATAGTCTCACAGCTGACTCTAATATAATCTGTCTTCATATGGGAAAAGGATTTTTAAGATGAATGCTTTTTTAAATGCCCACAAATATTAACACCCCCATCATTTGCCATTATGCAATTTTAATTAAAAGATGCTCGGCAGCATAACTGTCAAGAGCGCCCATCCACAACAACATGCACATGTCTGGACAGTCCTCACACCTGCCAAATAAGTAAATAGCCACCCACTTCCGTTGTTTATTAAAAAGGGATTTTTAGTTCTCCCTAATATAATTTTAACGTTCCTCTTATGTATTTCTTAAATTTAATCATTGAATTAAGCTCTTGTGTCAAACATCTTATGTGAGACTGAAGTTCTTTTAGTCTACTGGAATTTTCCAACAGTTTCAACCTCATTTGTTTTGTAGTACTTTGTTTACTTGCTAATAGGTGATTTAATTGCTCTAAACACGCGATATCTTTCTGAAACACATTTCAGCACTGCCCAGTACCCATATCCTTGAACAATGACAAGCTTTCAGAGAGGACAGAATTAAAATTCAAAGGCAAGGCAGTTCATTTTAGTTCCAGGAACCCCTGTGCAAAAAACACTTGACTGATTTTAATCACATTCTTATTTATTTCAGCTTAGAGCTTGACATGACTTTTTAAAAGCCACTGGCGATTTTCACTGTATTTTCATAGTGTAACAGCACCATCTAGCAGGTTCCTTTGGGTATTAGTGTTGCTCACTGAAGCTATTAGACATGCTCATTCTAAAAACCCTGCCTTTACAGCACTGCTGGAATAGTAAACATTTATTTGCAGAGGAGGCTTTTACAAAGAGTACTTTATCTCCCTGTCCGCTGTGCACTCACTTACTTAGGATTATTGTCTACATGTGTCTGCACTGTTCGACTCTAAGACTGAGAAAACAGAAGGAATGAGTCATGGGATATGATTGGCATTTGGCAAATACCACAAAATCTCTGTCTGAGAGCCACCGCATTACTCTTCTCATAAACAGAAATTACAGAATAAACAGAATTTGCATTTAAAAAGCATTTTTGAGAGAAATGACCTTGCTTATCAGATATAATGCAGTGACACAACCCATGTTTGTCTGAAATTCAAATAAGCACTTTATTACATAGAATACAAATAGGGGGTTAATTTACATAAGCAGACCTGGTATAGCAAAAATGAAGCATTTTTGAGCATAATACAGGAGACTTAATAATTTAACCTCAACTTTGAATCATAAAACTCTCCCCTATTCTGAACTGAAAAGGATCAACTAGGATCAATTAGGCCATTTGCTACAGTGTGACTGTTCAAACAGATGCTGCAGGTTTGAGCCTCAGTAGTAACAGAAACAATAAAGACTGCCATCATTCTTTACCTTACTGTTGATACACATTAAAATGCAAATGGAAACTAAACTTGCTTTTACAAACACAAAGTCTACACAGAGCCTTACTACCTTGTGACTCTGGGATCTTCTCTTTCACGTCACTGTAATTAAGCCATTTATATTAGTGACATTTGCGATCATTCTTCTCTCTTCCTTCCGATCACTTTATTATCTCCATTCGCAGCTGGTGTTCACTGAGCTTTGTACTCATGTGTGTGTCATTAAAAATGTATAACATCTCTCCAAACAGTGTCCTGACAAGCCACTCATCCTCATTGGATATCAGTCATTAAAATTTAGTGAAGAGGGCAAAGCATGGCCTATGTAGGTATCAGGTTGCTCATTCAGGCTGTGGATGAATTTTTCAAAGTCCTATTACCTCTACAGGCACCACTGCAGATGTCTCAAGGCTGTGCGCTCCGACACTGCTGTGTGTGTTTCTGCTGGTTTTGTAGCTGAGATGTGACAAAAGCCAAATCAACAATAACAACATGACTCTCAGGGTGGCTATACTGATTCATTTACTACTGCACTTTGACAAGGCTGATTCTAAAAAAGGTGAGTTGCCATTCTTTATCTTGATAGAGCAATGCTTAAATTTCATGGGAGTGCTTTATCTCTCAGAGAATGCTGGGTTCCACTTGGTCAATGTCAGTTTGAAATACACTTTCAAAAGGTTGTATCATAACATGAGAAAATAGTAAAATAAATAAGAGTTGAATCATAACCTTGCGTCATTTTTGCTGAGCTGAAATTGAATGTTTTTGTGATAAGGTGTCAAATGTGGAGGGATCCTCTCAGCTTCATCTGGCAATATTTCCAGTCCAAACTTCCCAGGCCTATATCCTCTTAACATAAACTGTTCCTGGCTAATTGTGGTAGCAGAGGGCTCCTCTGTCCTCCTCACCTTCTACCACTTTGAGCTGGAGTACCATGCCAGTTGTGGTTATGACTACATCAAAATATACAATGGCATACCTGAGGATGAAGGGAACCTCCTTGGGACATTTTGTGGTGACATTTCCCCACCTCAGTTCAGCTCTTCTTGGAACGTCATGTCCATCATCTTCCATTCAGACCGTCATGTGGCCCACAGGGGATTCAGTGTTGGCTACAGAAAAGGTAACTTGTTATACTCAATGTAATGTGACAAGGATTGGTTGAGACACTGCCCAAAAAAAGAGTTGATTTTGTCTGGCCATGTAAAAATAATATCACTCATGGCTTTTAGCTAAAACTTCTTGACCTTAATCTCACTAAAATAGTAGATTCAATCAGCACAAAGAGTATTGCTGGTGGATCCTCAGGGATATGTGGGTGAGGCACATTTCACAACATCATAATGCTCATAATAATGCTAGCTGATGTTGTTACATTTACTGTATTTATCATAGCATGTTATTATCCTAATATTTACAGGTACTGACATTTTAATTCTAAACAAAGTGGTGAACTCTTAGGGCCATCCATTAGCATTAATATATACTCATTAGATAAACACACAAGATGCTCATCCATGATGAGAATCTACCATTACACCACATTCCAAAGGTCCTCTACTGATTTGAAATCTGCTGACTGTGGAGGCCATTTGAGTACAGTGAACTCACTTTCATGTTTAAGAAACCAGTCTGAAACACTTTGAGCTTTGTGACATCCTCCTGGCATTATGCTGCTGGAAGCAGACATCAGGAGATGGGTAATTTGTAGCCAAGTGATAGACATGGTCAGCAACAATAATCAGGTTCAATCTGTTGTGCATTTAGAGATGCTCTTCTGCATACCCTGGAATCTACCATTCCACCACATTCTAAAGGTCAAGCCAGGGAAATGCCACTCACTGGATATTTTCTCTTTTCTGGACCATTTTCTGTAAACCCTAGCGATGTTGTGCAGGAAAATCCCAGTGGATATCTGCCATCAATAACTAAACTTTGTTCAAAGTCACTACATCACGTTTCGTTCCCATTCTTTCCATTTACATGCCTAAAGGCATTGAGTTGCGACTATGTAAATGACTGATATGACATTTCCATTAACAAGCAGTTGAAGAGGTGCACCTAATAATGTGGCCAATGAGTGTACATGCCACTACTTGTTTTGAAAGATTTAAATTTCTGACTGTACTCTGGCCAAACAGTTAACTGTAAAGTTACAGCACAGTAAGAAACCAGCATGGCTCCAGTGTTGAATGCAGACCCCTGCTGTTTTTCAGATTGTCACATGAAAGATACTGTAAAATTAATGCTCCTTTTCAAACATGTAACATACATTTAAGTTTGTCTTCTGTCCTCTCTAGATATGTGTGGTGGAGTCCTGACTGGACTATCTGGAGTAATCTCCAGCCCAGGCTACCCTCATGAGTACAGCAACAATGCCGACTGTTCTTGGGCCATCCATGTGTCTAACACAAGTGTGGTCACATTTGTTTTCTTGGACTTCCAGCTGGAAAACAATGAAGGATGTAACTTTGATTTCGTTGCCCTGTTTGATGGCCCAACAGTCACCCATCGGCACCTTGGTAAATACTGCGGGGCAGATAAACCCCCCAACATAGTCACTACTTCCAACCAACTTCTTGTAGTCTTCAAGTCTGACTTCAATATTGGTGGACGTGGGTTCAAGGCCTATTATTACTCAGGTAAGTAAATTTGGTTTAGTGTTCTTCACATCAATATAATCAAATGCTGACACTTAAAGTGCCGGTCCCAAGCATGGTAAATAGGGAAGGTTGCATCAGAAAGGGCATCAGCACAAAATCTTTGCCAAATCAGATAGGTAGATTCACAATATGACTTCCATACCAAATTGGTCGAGGCCTCATGTTAACAACGGCTGCCTCTGATACCATTAGCCAACAGGGTGCCGGTGGAAACTATGCTACTATTGGCTGAAGACTGGGGGGGATGCATGCTAGGAGGAAGAGGGAAAGAGAAGGAAAGGTAGGAGGATGGAGGTGAGGGTAGGGACTTTAAATGTAGGCACCATAACTGGTAAAGGGAGAGAGCTGGCTGATATGACGGAGTGAAGGAAGATAGATATACTGTGTATGCAAGAAACCAGGTGGAAGGGAAGCAAGGCCAGAAGCATCAGAGGTGGATTCAAACTGTTCTACCATGGTGTAGATAGGAAGAGAAATGGAGTAGGGCTAATCTTGAAAGAAGAGTATGTGAAGAGTGTTCTGGAGGTGAAGAGAGTGTCACACAGAATTATGACTTTGAAGCTGGAAATTGAAGGTGTGTTGCTGAATGTTGTTAGTGCATATGCCCCACAAGTTGGATGCCAGTTAGAAGAGGAAGAGGAATTTTGGAGTAAATTGGAAGTAGTGGTAGAAAGTATTCCCAGGGGAGACAAAATGGTGATTAGGGCAGACTTCAGTGGGCATGTAGGTGAAGGGAACAGAGGGGATGAGGAGGTGTTGGGTAGGGTGTTAAGGAGAGAAATGTGGAGGGACAGATAGTAGTGGGTTTTACAAAAAGGACGGAAATGGCTGTGGTGAACACATATTTCAATAAGAGGGAGGAACATAGAGTGACCTATAAGAACAGAAGAAGGTGCACACAAGTGGACTATATCTTAAACAGAAGTTGCAACATGAAAAAGGTAGGAGACTGCAAGGTGGTGTCAGGAGAGAATGTAGTTAGGCTGCAACAGATGGTGGTCTGTAGGATGATTTGGAAAGCAATAAAAGGCAGTGAGTGAAGGTAGAGCCAAGGATTAAATGGTGGAAGCTGAAGAAGGATGAATATTGTGCAGAATTCAGACAGGAGTTGAGACAGGCTCTCGGTGGTAGTGAAAAGTTACCAGATGACTGAGAAAATGCAGCTGAGGTGTCCTCTGGACAGAGGAAAGAAGACAAGGAGACTTGGTGGTGGAATGAGGAAGTACAGGAAAGTATTCAAAGGAAGACGTTCGCAAAGAAGAAGTGGGAGAGTTAGGGAGATGAAGAAAGTAGACACAAGTACTGAGAGTCTAGATGCACAGAAAAACAGATGTGGCAAAGGAAAAAGCTTACAGTGAGTTTGTATGTGAGGCGGGACAACAATAAAGGAGAGAAGGACCTGTATCGACTGCATCGAAAGAATGTGCAGCAGATTAGTGTGATTAAGGATAGAGATAGAAATGTACTAATAAGTGAAGAGTGTGTTGATGAATGAAGAAAATGAGAGATAGGAGGTCAGATGGAGGAAAGATAGTGAATCAGGAAGTGCAGAGTATTAGTAAGGAGGAAGTGAAGGCAGCTATGAAGAGGATGAAGATGACATATCTATAGAGGTATGGAGATGTCTAGGAGAGAAGGCAGTGGATTTTTTAACCAGATTGTTTAACACTATCTTGGAGAATGAGAGAATGCCTGAGGAAAGGCGAAAAAGTGCACTGGTACTGGCAGTAACTACAGAGGTATCAAGCTGATGCGCCATACCATGAAGATATGGGGAAAGGGTTGTTGAAGCTAGGTTATGAAAACATATGGCTTCATGCTGAGAACGAGTACTATAGATGCAATGTTTGCTTTGAGAGTGTTGATGGAGAAGTATAGAGAAGGTCAGAAGGAGTTGCACTGTGTCTTTGTGGATCTAGAGAAAGCATATGATAGGGTGCCAAGAGAGGAACTGTGGAATTGTATGATGAAGTCAGGAGTGGCAGAGAAGTATGTGATGGTGGTGCAAGAAAGGAAGAAGATCAACAATGTGAAATTAGAAAAAAAAGCAAACTGTTTTTACCAAAAGTTCTATTTACTAACAAATTCAGAATAGAAAACTACCTTGAAACCCACAAAATATGTACATCAAATAGCTGCAGATCTACAGAACAGCATAGAAATTTTGTGAAAAATGTTATATTTTAGTAATAAAGAAAAACTGGATTTACTATTGGCAAAAAAAGGAAAAAATATTACACCATATTGGATGTTTGAAACAAGTCACAGGAAAGATCAAGAGAGTGATACAAAATATCCTATCAATCTGATAAAATAGAAGCATTTCAGCCGCAATGAAAAAGCATCATCTCTCACAGAAACTGGTAAACACCACCATCAAACATCAAAGTCCTTGACTTCACTGGTCCAGCCAAAGCCCAGACTCCAATCCAACTGAAACTCTGCAGAAGTAACTTTTGGACAGCTGCTCACAGACTGTCCTCATCTGACCTTGTTGAGCATAAGCCAGCTGGCAAAGGGGATGAAAGTCTGAATGATACATCTGCATAAATGCCATATAATGCAGTATATTAATATTTTGGTCAGAAAGAATTGTACCTATACATTAATACATTATTAAAAAATATACATATTTATACTACTTATGTAACTTAATGGGAGGTGGTCTGGAATCTATCCCAGCTGACACAGGGTAAAAGATGAGGCAGACTCTGGACAGGTGGCCAGTTCATCACAAATCTAACACAGAGAAGCAGACAATCACACACTCTCACATTCACAACTTAACACACAATTTTACAATTACCAGTTAACCTCACAAGCATGTCTTTGGTCTGTGGAAGAAAAGCAGCACACCTGGAGAGAAACCATGCACGTCAAGAACATGCACGTGCCATACAGAAAGGCCCCAGTATGAGGTTCAAAACCAGGGAGGGATGGATGACTGTAGCTGGAGCCAGCAGCTGGTTAAATAGTTCATAGCTTAGCATACATGCTGGAAACAGTGAGAATACCTAGTTTGACTTTGTCCTTCTTCTTTTTCTTTTGGGTGCTCCCTTTAGGGGTCACCACACCAAATCATCTGCTTCCATCTCATCCTATCCCTTGCGTCATATTCTGTCATAGCAAGCCTCTGCATCCCCGCCTTCACTAAATCCATGAAGCTTCTTTGTAGTCTTCCTCTTTTTTCTCCTCCCTAGCAGACCAATCATACTCCCTACATTTCGAGTCCCTACTCTCACTTTCACACTCATACCTTTCCTTCTCTCTTGATGCCTCCAAATACGTCTTCCCCCTTTCCTTCCTCTATTCCCTGCCAACGGTAGCATAATTTCCCCCAGCATCTTGTAGGTCTGTGGTGGTTATTAACCTGGGTCACAAGCAATCCAGCATGGAAATCTTAATAATGATCCACATATTTGATTTGGCAAAAATTTTACACTAAATATCCTTCTTGATGCAACCCTTCATATTTATCTGGACTTGGGACTGGTACTAAGGATACTCTGACTTGTGGCCCCCCATAGCTGGGTTTGGCCAAATGTAACAAAACATGTCAATTGACATTTGCTATTATGAATTTATTTTTTATATACAGTGACCAGGAAAGATATTTCCCCCAGTTTTCACGTTTTATTCTGAACCAGCTACTAGTTTCTGAATCACACCGAACAGATTGATCAGTATTGATCCAAATACTGTCATGAAAAAGCACACATTTTCCAAAGTGTCAACATTTCCCGTAAACTGTGAGGAAGCTTTTTTCCTGGCAAACAAACTTGAATTGTATATATTCCTTAAAAATAAACTTGTAGTAGTTTGATATTCACTTGTTTGGGGTGGATTGGGAGTTCATCATCAGCTAATGTCATTATTACAAATGACTATCTGATCAAGTGTACTTTAACAGGCGAGTGTCAGCAGGTGCTGTCTGATGTAAGCGGCAACTTTAGCAGCCCGAATTTCCCCAACATCTACCCAAACAACATAAACTGCCACTGGAGTATCACCCTAGCAGCTGGGTACCGCATCAAAGTCTTCTTCCCCATAATGGACTTGGAGGATCGCAATAGTTTGTCAGATGAGTGCGACTATGACTTTGTTGCAGTTTATGATGGGAATAGCCAGACAGACACTTTGCTCGGACGCTGGTGTGGTAGGGAGCAACCTTCTTCTCTCGTCTCAAAGGGCAACAAGTTGCTGGTGGTACTGAGCACAGACAGAAATGAAGCTCACAGAGGGTTCACGGCCTCTTATCTGGGAGGTAAATATTCCTTACACAGACATCAGATTAACTTCTAGAACAAAAAAAAAACTTTCTTTGCCTTTTGCCACCTTTTCCATTGTCATTCTTATTGCTGCTCTTAAAAAGTGTGAACTCTTTTTTTTGTTTGTTTTCTATCCAAGTGGTGCCAGTAAATGTTAGCTGCACAAGATCAGAGTTCACCATTGTGATACCCCAGGGGTCCTTACCTCACCTGGACCGTGAGAGTATCTACCTGGGAAACCCATCCTGCATAGCACAGTTAACAGCTACTTCATACAAGATAGTGGCTCAGTTTGTTGACTGCGGTACTGCCAGTCAGGTGATGACAGTCTCATTTACTGGCACACTATAATAGGCAATGTTAAACATGACTTGCTTCTATTAATACTGTGTCTAATGACCCCTTACAGAAACATCGGAACATCACCATGCTTGTAAACAAACTCTACATTGATTTCTCTGATGGGAAGCAGCAAAATGTACAGGAATATAAATTGCAGTGTGATGCTCTTCGAAAAATAGCATCAGTGTCCATCATTTCCGCTGAAGAGCGTCGACTGGAGGAACAGGTCCAGCAGACTGATAATAACATCAGTGGTAATGAAGGGGACCCAGAAGCTGAGCCTCATGATTTGAGTGATATTGTCTTCATCAGCATTTGTGTTCTGGCTGTTATTCTCATGGTAATAGCCATTGTTTGGCTAGTGCTTCTTTAGTGATACATGTGTATGCCTGGTCTTCTTTGTCAAAGAAAGGACTCAATGCTTCAGTTGTCATACTTTAAATCATATTTTGTATAAAAAATGTTCATTAACACTATAAAAATAGAGCAGTTGCAGACAAAAAATGCTTACATTATTCCATTACAAAAGGAACAGGGTTACTATCATCACTACAGTATCCTTACAATGATTTATGTGCAGTTAAAAACAATATAATGTTATTGATGTGCCACAGAACGCATGTTTCATCTTCTTTATAGAAAATAATTTAAAAAAAAGAATGTATATTCATAAAACCCTTCTCAATTTGCATGTAAAGTGTTCCATACACAGCTAGCTCTGCCGAGTTTCTCTTGTTATTTTCTGTAGTTTGAGACCAACTGGTTGACAGATATTGTGCTGCCCTTTACTTGAATTCTGACCTCAGAGTTGTGTTTAAAGGCAAACACAAGTGCTCTAACAGTCCGCCTGTATGAAGTGCTGACCAACCGGGAGCTCTGGTGAAACACTTCCCTCTCAATGTTGTCTATAAGCCCAGAATCCTCCTGTAGGTCAGAGACAATAAGTAGAAAACATGAAACAAAGATTACACAAAAATAATGAGCATGACTGAGTCAGATAGTGGCCAAGTAGGTGTGAGGTGGTATCAGTGGTATAAATGGACTTGTGGCAAATAAGCTGTACTTTGGGGAAAAAATAAAAGCATTTTCATTTCATGAATTCATAAAATGAAATATAGTCATAATTAATGTCCTGTGTGATGCATTGGTGATGTATGTTCTGTTTTCAATTTGAAACAGATCTTCGACATAAAACATGTTTTCTGATAAAGAACTAAACTGCATGAAGTTATGATTCATGAGATTTTTGATCACTAATGCCATGCTAAACAAAGGCTTTTGCAATGACACTGAACTTGACACTGAGGTGCTCCATCTCACCTTGACCTCCAGGGCTTCAGACATGAGCCTTCTAGCATTGCTCCTTAGTCCTTCAGATTGTTTGTCAGAGCGCACTTCAATAGATGGCTTATTGGAATTCTCCTCAATGAATGTCCTCCAGTCCGTGTAAACCTTTGCTGCCATTGTACTCACTTCAGGGTCCAGGTGCTTTCGCATCTTGTTGACAGTGTGACCTTAGTAGGAAGATGTTTTGATTACATATGTGAATACTGTGAATCTGACTGGCCTGGCAGGTATGAGGTGAACACAGTTTTAATAAGTGGTTTGTTCTTTAGAGCTACAATGCTGATGTAATTGAGGAATGAAAGCCAACTCAGCAGGGATGGGTCTAAAGGAGGGCCTGGGCTAGGATTGCACACTGAAATTTTAAATATTACATACAGTGAAAGCTAATAGTTTAATTATGAAAGGAAAGCAATTTCCACCCGGGGATTAATAAAGTATTCTGATTCTGAAAACAACAAATGTGTGTTCTTCCAAAGTTCTGAAACATGAAATCCCCCTCGTGTACATCACAGTGCATTTACCCACTGTCTACCACTCCCTAACCCCTTTATTTTGCAAGCTGCATATAAAGGATGTGCGTGATACTCTTATTTGCTTGTACAACTCAGTAAAGTTAAATATATTTACAGCTGTAGTGAGACTATATTTTATAAGGTACACTAACTGCTGTTGAATCTTGTGCTTCTTGTGCTATATTATTATGGGGCTGCTACATCTCCTCTTTATAGAGGCAGGAGGTCTGTGCACATTAAAATCATTATAACTCACTTAATTTTCAAGTGTTTTTTTATTCCTCATCAAATTTTCTGGTTTCCCATGAGCCCCCCCCCCGACAGGTTGGTTTATCCCCCCCCCCCGTGACACCTTGAAACACCCCTGCAACTCATCTTACACCTACTTATAAACTGTAATGCAAGTTGGTTCTACAACCTGTGACACAGTAAGTAAAATGGAAGCCTTGACAGTAAATAACAGACTGTATGTACCGATCTTCGTAGACTTGAGCACCTCCTTGGATGGGATCTTCTTGCTCAGCTCTGTTAGGGCAGTCAGCAGGTTGTCTTTGCTCTGTTCTGGCAGCTCCAACATTGACTTGTAGCGCATGATGTCCTCAATAACAACCACCCTCTATAGCAAACACATTGGCGAGCAGTAACTGTAAATATGTTACACAGGAACACTGCAATCCTCCTCTCTCATATGCATGTATCACAGCTCACCCGTAGAGACTCAATTGTAGTCTGTTTGTAAACCTTTCCATCTGTCTTCGGTTTTTGAGGACTGTCTCCCTTTGGAAGCCGCACTACAAACCTGTCCATCTTCAAAGACAAGGCAGGAAGCTAATGTGTAAAGGCAACACTGCTAACTCCTTTATGCTACCCGGTTAAATGTTGCCTAACTTTAGCCAGCATTTAAAATTCAACTGATTAAACGCTTTGCTAGCGTAAATTGTGTCATTCCTCTGTGTCCTATTAATGTATATTTGACTATATAGCGACAACAGTGATAAATAATGGCTTAGATGGAGCTAGCAGGAACTGAATGCTATGGTAAATAGTAGTGACTAATGCTGCCTTTAGAGACGGTCGGAAATTTTGGATATATTCAACAAGGCGGTGAATGGAAGAGATGTAGGGGTGCAAAATTTTAGTAAATAAATGAACACAACCAAACAAACATATGAACTATAGTATAATTTTATAGTAACAAAGCACCCTATTATTGCAATGCCATTTCATTGTTAGTGTTCTTTTGCTTCATTTAGCTGTGCACATGTGTAAACCACTACTCTACAGGAACGCTTAACCCCCAAATGAACGCAGAAAAAAATGAGACAAAATGTTATTTTTCTGAAGATGTCTCAGGCTCTTCATCATCAGCTTTATAAATGGTTAGAATGCACTCAAACTTCTTTAAACTCGAAGAGTTTTGACTGTTTTGAGGAAATCATTTTAATGATTATTTGACTCAAGCCCCTCTCACCATGGAGGGCTGCGTCAGGAAGGGCATCCGGCGTAAAGCCTCTGCCAAATTACCCATGAGGATTAATCCGCTGTTGCGACCCCTTGGTGGAGAACACAACGGAGCAGCCGAAAGGTACAGTTAAGATCAAACTTGGCTGGATCTGGAAGTCCACTGTGTTTGGCACCCTGACCTACAAGCAAGACTCTGCGAAGCATCTGGGTCTCGCGCGAGGAAGAGTTCTCGCGAGAACACAACCCGATTAAGGAGGACAAGGAAGTCGAGCGTGTTGTTTGTTTAGGTTTTCGCAGTCAAAATGGGAACTCTTTCCTCCTTTGTCTGCACTTTGGGACTCTCTGTCTTGCTGGCGGGTACATTAGCGTCTTCAGACGTATTCGACAGCGTCTTGGGAAACACAGCATCTTGCCATAAGTCATGTGAAATGACATACAGTTTGCACACGTATCCGCGGGTAAGTTCTCTGGCTGAGGGAATCGACGGTCTGTAG
This sequence comes from Etroplus canarensis, assembly GCA_015106775.1. Classification (NCBI taxonomy): domain Eukaryota; kingdom Metazoa; phylum Chordata; class Actinopteri; order Cichliformes; family Cichlidae; genus Etroplus; species Etroplus canarensis. The sequence goes on along the minus strand of VUQH01073382.1, from coordinate 47,552 downwards.
CTTTGGCTAGCGTTCGATAAGTCAGCGAGATAAATTTGAGCCTTTGTACTTAACTCCATAGCAACCCTTTAGTGAATATTGTTTGGCGAAGATAGCTATTGACTAGTGTTAAAATTAAAAGTGCGTCATTTGTCAGGTGGATGTCCTTGTTTGTCGAGTCTCTCAACTGGTCCTCTGTTTTGTTTTTACAGGAGGAGGAACTCTATGCCTGCCAGAGAGGCTGCCGTCTGTTCTCTATTTGTCAGTTTGTCCGTGACAGCGACGATCTGAATCAGACTAAATCCGAGTGTGAATCAAGTAAGCTGTGCATTGAGCCTGTGATCCACTGAATTCACAGCTGCACTGTCCAGTCAATCAACAGTGTCTTTCTTACGATCAGTCCCGTTTTAATACATCCACTTCCAGGATGTGAGCTTGCTTTACAAACGTCCTTGTGCCTTTTCTGTAATCCCGTTTCACCATCTGTTATCTCTCATCTTTTCCAAACTTCTGCAGCCTGTCATGAAGCCTACACCCAGGCTGATGAGCAGTATGCAT
>VUQH01073382.1:0-46995 GCA_015106775.1 Etroplus canarensis | reverse complement strand
AGCAGTATGCATGCAACCTGGGATGTCAGAATCAGCTTCCCTTCGCTGAGCAGCGGCACGAGCAGGTATCTGTCTATAGCAGGCAATCAGTAGTGTGTATGGACACAGATGTCTGGAAAGAAGCAACACCGTGCTTTATTGTGTACATATTGTATATAGTGTTTAAGTTTGGCGTTATGTGTTACATATTGCACTATAGACATACATGTTTAGATATTTTCATTTTCATTTTTTGCCTTTCAGATTTATTTTATTTATATGTAACTGAGTGTCTGTAACAAATGCAAGTTCCCCCTTGGGAATAATAAAGTATTCTGAACTGAACTTAGCAAGGCTGCTGGAAGTGGCCAGTGCCATCCTTACTCCCACCAGACAGCTAGAATTTAAATGAATAAAAATTAATAAATGCAAGCAAATAAGAAACAGGATCAAGATTGCTGTATCTTTTTCAACATTATTTCAGCAACAGACTCATCTCAACACGATGCCATAGGAAATCATTCATATCTGTGGCCATTAAACTTTACAACTCCTCCCATTAACACCTGGACGATATCCTGTTGCCATATCGCTTATATATTGTATATATTATTGTTTAACTCTGGAGCACTTATATAACACATATTGCACTTTTTGGCATATTGGATTCATATATTTTATCTTCATATATTCTATCATTCATATTTATATTTATTTAATAGAACATCTGTAATCTAAACAATTTTCCCCCTGGGATTAATAACATTCTGAAAATCTTTATGCAGCTGATGCGCTGCTGCAGCTTTTAAATCATTGCATTATGGACAAGAAATTGTGTTTCTGCCGTGGCTTTGGACCTCTTCTTTTAAATCTCAACCACTTTAAAGAACAATTACATTTTCTTGTTGCTGCTTTTTAAGCATTTGCTTCTCATTTCAACCTGTTTTGACAGCAGTGATGGCTTGGGTGCTCGAGTATGTATTTTCATTTAGAAAATCAGCTGCTTGATCCCTGATCCAGGCCTTTTGAGTTAATAACTATCCCCTTGCTTCTAACATGAATTCCAGTGCTCAGTATTGTTTCTTTTTATTTTTTCAGTTGGAGGCCATGATGCCCAGGATTCACCTTCTGTACCCATTAACTCTGGTCAGAGGTTTTTGGGATGATGTAATGAGTCAGGCCCACAGCATCATCACTTCCACGTGGACATTCTACCTTCAGGCTGATGATGGTAAAGTCGTCATTTTCCAGGTATTGTATCAGTAAAGAAACAAAAATATGTAATCTGACATCTGTTTGCAAAACATACCCGCTTATCCTGTTATTGTGCAAATAGAGAAGACTGATTTTTATTTTATTTTTTTAAAAATTCTCTTATGTTCAACAGACTGAACCAGAAGTCAGGGTTTTCTCCCAGTTTGAAGTGGAAAGAGATGTTAAAGAGGAACCACAGAAGAGCTGTAAGATTTCCTATTTATTTTTGACAAATTCCACTTACAGGACAAACCTGGTTTTGGATTCCTCATGGAATGTTGTCTGCAATAACCTTCACAATAACTGTTTGTACGACCTATATCAAGGCTGTATTTCAGTCTAGAAATATAAATAAAACAATGAAAATAACAAGAAGAGATGAGGGTGAATGGCAAGTAACTATTTCTCATTTTCAAGTTGCTGGACTGAGCAGCCCTGTATATAAAGACTACCAACGCACTTTAATCCAAGAAAGGGACCGAGACATGACTGAGGACCACACCTATAATGATGAATCCAATCTCTTCAGCTGTCTCTCAAGGTTGGTTAGTAAAGAAAGTCAGGAAGTTCAGTTCTTCAGCTTAGTAGAGCATGATATTAACAGCTCTGAGGATCTAGTCAGTGCAACCACGAGACCTTAATACTTGCAGTTCTCTCCTCAGGAACCCATGGCTACCAGGGTGGATCCTTACCACAACTCTGATCCTTTCTGCTTTGGTCCTGATCTGGATCTGCTGTGCAACTGTCGCAACTGCTGTGGACCAGTATGTACCTGCTGAGGTATGCGCCGTGCTGTCCTTTTTTTTTAAAAAGATATTCACAGTACTATGTTTAGCATACAAGCTTAATCTAAGGATGTCTGGTATGTGTGATTTCAGGTACTGTGGTTCTGTTTTTGTTCTGCTGATTGATTGCGTTTTAATGGGTAACTGCTTGTAGCTTTAAAGCTATGGCCACCAGTTGATTAGCATACCTTAGCACAAAGGCTGGAAATCCCAGCCTTGTCTAAACATTAAGAACATGGAAGGAATGCTGTACATTTCATTGATCCGCAATTCATGTCATATTATGATATAGAAACACAAAACAATACCAAGGGACCATGTCACTTTGATTTCAACTTTTCTGTACAGTGTGGATGTGTGCTATGCGACACCTACTAGGAGTTTTGCAGACATGTTGTAGTTGTGTACTTTCACCAACAAGCAGTGTCAGATATTGTAAACCTCTCTGTGGCCTGCTGGTGTTTTGTTTGTGTCATTGTTAGTTCTTTAGCTTAGAACCTGCTGCTGTAGAGAACACAGAAGTCCTAACAGACAAAATCTTCTTTATAGTGAAGTAGAGCTGAGCGATAAAACAATAACAATAATTATCACGATAGTACTTTTGCTCAATAGAGATTTAAGACATGGTCGATATTACTTTGATAGAACTCATGTGCTTCACCTTTTAACAGAAAATGTGAAAAGCCAATTTAACAAGAATAGTGCTGCTCAACCAATCACGTGGCTGGAAAAGAGCTGCGGCTATCTTTGTGCGGTGGGGCGTAGGCATAACAGCCAGCAGCAGGACATGTGCTAATGTTTGAGCTTCTGCAGCAGCACACACCACATCTCGGGAGCGCGAGCAAGCGAGATAAAAGAAAATAACGACGGAAAACCTGAGTGACAGTGTTACTATAGGAGACACGGCAGCGGACACAGAGCAGGAGGCTCAAAAGATGAGGACATTGTTGAAAAAACGGGTCAGAGGAGTTCAGTGTGTGGAGATATGGCTGTTTCAAGTCCAACAGGAAGCAGAGAAACTGCTCTGTGAACTGTGTCAAAGCATGTCCCCACAAAGATAGTAATAATACTGATGTGTTTTAACATCTGAAACAGGGCCATCCTTTAGAGCACAATGTAAGACTTTACAGTCCCAGACCCAAACAGGTGTTGCTGGTCCTCCTGAAACAACCACAGACCACAGGGTCCACGTTCTCCAGCCCCATGCCTTACAGCAAAAACACACAGCGAGACCACAAAGGCAACAGCCTACTTGTTTTTTTTTTTTTTTTTTTAAATCATTGTGCCAGTAAGCATGGTGGAAAATGTCAGCTTTAAGCGGTTGATTAATTTAATTAACCCTCTTGAGCAGTTATCTCAGACGACTCGGTTATACACAGAGTGCAGACAGTCACATATCTGAGCCTCACTGCCCACTGCACTGACCAAGTCTGGAATCTGAAAAGCAAATGTCTTTAAACTACACACTTTCCTGAAGTCCAAACAGGTGAAGTCATGACTTTAGGACTGACAGAAATTTTTTGATCCCGAGGACTGAATTTGTAATAAGAATACTGAATATTTTTGTCTGTTTCTTTGTAGATTTGTATAGATTCAAATGGTTTTAAATTGTTGAAAAACAAAGGAAAGGATACAGTACAGAGTCATATTGTTTGGAATTTTATTTTAGATTAATGCCCACTTTGTTTACTTGTAACTGATCAAAGAATTTGCTTTTTGTTCTCCTGTAAAACTTGAAAGCTTTAGAATTTTTTTTTAGAATTAAGATTTTATCTTAGTTACAGCAATGATCACTTAATTGGTTTTTGCTCAGTCTGTATTCAAAGTCATTGGTCATTTTATAGGCACTTTTCCATTTTCACAAGAATTGCTACTGCTAAGAGTATCAGTCTGGATTGTAATGGCCATAAAATGAGTTTTTGCATGTGCCCCTCTGCCATCTATACATAAATGCCATCATTAGTTTTATTTATGGTCTTAAGTGAGGTTAAGGCCAGTCAGGAACTAGGGCCTTAGTGTAAGCATAGCATCAAGTCATTGTGGGTGATAATAGAGCAGTTACCTGATTTACCCACATGATCAGCATAACTTCCCAAGTGGAAAAATTGCAAACAATTTTAGTACACTGTCACACTTCCTGTACTCACTATTCTCGTCATGCTGGCAGATTTTCAATAATTTTATTATTTTAAATGGTAGACATACTGTTTAAAATGCTTTTATAGCTTGCAATATCACTTTGCCACGTATGTTGTGTACCACTTGTATCCTGTAAGATGGTGATGATATTGATCTTATTGGAGTGGTCCTGTTGGCTGACTCCCACATCAGGAAGGTATTTTTGGGGCCTTCCTGTAACAATTATGCTAACATCAGTAATATGATCAATGCTATGACTTGGTGATGTATTCACATATTTTCATGCTTTTTATCATCATGGTTACTACTGACCTTGTAGTCACAATACTCCTGAACTTAAACACTTTCATTAGGTGGTGACCGAGATTAATTTGTCCTGGATATGACTGTTTCCGAGCCTCCATGACTTATCATTGGATATTAATTCCTATTAGTTTGTGCAATAGAGCCAACAAAACTTTCTGTTCTCCGCGCCTTCCAACAACCTGTGAATTGTGATGGCTCGATAGCTGAATGAGCGACTGTCATTGAGGTTCTGGGTTTGGAGGAGTGCGTGCAGTGGTCGCATACCTAAAATCCTTCACTGTGTGTCACCAAAGAGTTGCACAAGTGGACACAAAATCTTCCCAACATTGATTAATACAGCTGTGTCAAGAAATTTAGTGGTCACAAAAATACTGCCTATAGGCACATTACAAATACAAAAAGTGTTTGTGTGCATTTTCCTGTGCGGACACAGTTACTTCATAGAGTAATTTTTCACATTTGGTTTTTGTACAAAAAGCTAGATGTAACTTGTAAGCTTTTGTGATATTGCTAGGTAGAAAAAGCTTTTTAAAGAGTCCCTATCTGTTAAGAGGTCAGCTAAAGGCAGCTTTTGCCTGTAAATGTATATCCATTGCTTGATAATCAGAGGATGAAGGTCGTTAAGTTGGGATTAATTTTAACTTTCAGTACTGTTTGTGTTGACATTTAAAATATTAGTGGCCAAAACAATAAACAAATTCCTTTAATCCATTTTCTTCCAGAAATTGAGCATCTATGGTGACAGCGAATACATTGAAAAAAAGAAACTGATTCCATATCCAGCATCCTCCCTGCTGATCATCACCTCCAAAGGGTCAGAGGAAGAGGCTGGACCACTCCCTTCCAAAGTGAACCTGGGCCAGTCTGGCATCTAGGAGCCAAAGAGAAGAAAAGGGATGTACAAAAGAAAGGATGTCCTCCTTTATATATAATCGCTAGTTGATTTTTATCCCTTGGTGTGAGACCTGTACTGCTTGTGGTCTTAACAAGATTCAGTACTTGCAGAACTTTTTTTATATTGCCTCCTGTCCGTTTGAAGCTTTTAAAGTTGGAATGATTAAAAAATTTCTCTGTATACTGGTATAATTGAGGCATTATAACACAGTGATGGCAGTACAAGTCAAATAGGTTTCGGGAGGTTCTTGCAATTTTGATGTGTGCATTAGCTCTCTGTTGGTGTGCTTACTTTGTTGAATGTCTAAATGAATTTTGTGACTTGAACTGATACAGATTTCTTCCACATCCTCAAATTTTGATGAAATAGGCTGTGCTGATATTGCAGACTTACCCTGTTTGCTTTTATGTTTCTTACTGAAGTGATATCCTGATGATACTGAATTTTACAGTCAGATTGTCTGCTCTTAGTCTTAATTGATAGTGATGGTACAAACGGTAACTCCTTCCTGCTTAACTGTTGTCTCTTATGATGAGTCACAATTAAATACAAAAGATTGAAGCTGTTGTCCTTCTGAGGTTGTTTTGTTTTTTTGTTTTGTTTTTTTTTTCTTTTAACAATTATCTAATCAGACTACTTTATTAATCCCAGGGGGAAATTGCATGTGAATAACTTTGGGGTAAAAAATTAGTTTAGAAAAAGTTTATAATACCAACTGCAAGTAATTTTCAGTAGGATGGATTCATAGGACTCTTACTCAGTGCTATCACTAGCATGATTATATGATTAGGTTTCAGTGTCAGTTAAACATTAACATAATGTTCTGTCGTTCAACTGCTGTAAAGGTCTAATTTGCATCTCCTGCAGTACATTGTTGTGGGCATAATGCTGCTTTTGGTATATGTTGTGCTGGACTAAATAATTTTTTTCGAACATGTATTGGTAAAATTATATCTAACTTACAGTGCTGTGCAAAAGTCTTAAACCACCCCTCATTCTTTACATTTTCCTTCAGGGAGCCTGATTTTCATGTATTTTTATTAAGTGGTCTTGAGTATTAGCTCTCCAGGATTTCTCAAGGTCTTCAAAGTTTTTCTTAAGGCATTGGCAGCTTTTCACTCATTTTCAGTCTGTTTCTTGTACCAGACCATTTTCTGAGGAATTTTTTTTCTTTGTTTCTTGATTCACAGGTTAGGATTAAGTGACTTATTCAAGCATAAAAAAATCACTTTGGCACTGATAGCCTGTCGTAAAAACAGAATTGTTCCCATTTCTTGAGTTCTTCTTTTGGCTGCTCCCGTTAAGGGTTGCCACAGCGGATCGTCTGCCTCCATCTCACCCTATCCCTTGCATCCTCTTCCCTCACACCAACCCTCTGCATGTCCTCCTTCACTACATCCATAAAAAAGTGTCATAACAGTTTGACAAGCATAAAATGGCAAGGTGCACCAGCAATTTGATTCCTAAAGAGCTGTTAGCCAAAAACTTGGACTATATCACCTTGGTGTGCAGTGTGTCCTTAAAAAAATTACAAAACAGGACAAATAAAGGACAAAAGATGATGTGGCAGGCCTAAATACTATCTACAGCAGATGAACAATGAAAGTCATGTCCTCAAAAAATAGGTAAAAATTCCAGCAAAGACCTGACACAGGACCTGAGAGATGCATTTGGGCCTTTGATGAACAGCAGATGGATCAGCTAAAGTCTCATTAGAAATGGTCTCAGTGGAATGGTAACTATCAAGAAGCCATTCTTAAGGGGAACAAGAAGAAAAGAGTGAGGTATGACTAATTACAAAAGAACTGTGCTGAAAATCAGTGGCAGCAAGTTTCATGGAGTGATAAAACCAACTGAGAAATTTCTGGTTTAAATTGTAATTATCTACAGAGGAGGTCAGGATAGAGCTACAAGTGTGAGTGTCTACAGCTATCTGTAAAACACAATGGAAGCTCTGTCATGTTTGGGGCTGCATTTCAGTCAGTAGTGAGATGCATGCAAGAAATTATGAACCATGCAATACCATATGGAAAGCATCTAATTAGCAACAGCATCATTTTTCAGAACAATGGTCTCAAATGCATTGCCAAGGTAGTAAAAGCATACCTGGATAGAAGAACACAGTAGAACACCATCAGACATGGATTGGCCTCCCCAAAACCCAAATCTCAACATTATTGAAGTAGTGTGGGATCATCTTGACAGAGAACAGAAGGCAGCCAACATCCTAAGAAAAGCTTTGGAATGTCCCTTAAGAAGCGAGGACTATTCCTGAATGGTACTTAAAAAATTTACAACAAAGCTTACCTAAGGGAGTTTGGGCTATGTTGAAGAATAAAGGTGGTCATACCAAATATTGGGTTTCAAGCTTTTGAGAATTGTACAAACTCTGTTTTTACCTTATGTACTGTATTTCCATTTAGGTTTGTGTGGTTCAATAAATCTTTGTACCTATTTCCCATTTTCCCAGAAAAATATAAAGAAATGAGGGGTTACTCAAGATTCTTGCACAGTATGGTACGTTCACGTAATGTTTCTTTTTTATTCTAGTTCTCTAACCATTTGATGAGTAGAGACTGAGAATAGCTCTGTCTTCCTGTTAGTGTTTTATCTCTGATCTCTGCAATGAGATAAAAAAGAATGTATGATGGCGTGTGTGTAAAGTAATAAATTCACCACAACTTGCTTACAACCGTACAATGAATGGGGTCTATCTTCAAACATAAAACACATTTTCTTTAACCAAATATTGTTTGCTTTTTCGCTATACTGTTGCCCTACCCAACCATTTTCCAGATACCTAGTGTTATAAACACCCTCTAAAATGAGTCCGTCAATAAAATCAGAGCACTTACATAACTACAAGTTATACATAAAAGTTGACATATGAGAAATTATACAGCAAATATGAGAAGAAATTCATGACTGAATTTATCTGGTAGGGAGCCCTATTAACACCCTCAGGACCCAATGCTACCACTCTGTGCAATATGTACACTTTCTCTGTGTTGAAAAATTACTTAGCCTCCAGGCTTTCTGTGTGATAATTTAATTTTAAGGGTAGCTGCACAGATTTTACACATCAAAGTCTGTTTGCATGTCCAGGGCAGTACTTCTGCAGTTATGTGAAATAAGTTGCACAAAGCTCTTTGTGGCATCAGAGAGAAGTGTGCACCATCAATATAAATTGCCTCAAGTGGTGTAACTTAAAGCAGTAGTAGCCTGGCATGCAGTTCCAAGTTAGACTCTTGAATTAGAAAGCAGGTTTCCCAGGCCTGTCAAACCTGCTCATCGTCTCTGCTTAAAGCCAAAAGTGATCACCTTCTACTGGCATAGCAAACCAGAATCTTTCAGCTGAGTTGCACTATGTATAATATATTTTACAAGGAAACACGAGCAAAAATCTCTTCCAAACAGGACCCCAAGATCAGGCAATGAGGTAAAATAATAACTAGACTAATATAAATCTATTTCAGGCCCAGAACAGTAGTCCACCTTATTGTGTCTAAACACTTACTTTTAAACTTTTAAAATGGTCAACAAAAATAAGACATATGCAAAATATATAACTTTATTTATGAAAACATACCAACAATAATACCTGTAACCCAGAAAAAGTTTTTGCAGTTCACCAATGTGAATCATCTTGGAAATGCTACCCGTTTATCAACATGGTCACCCAGCTATTCAACCCTTGTGGTATTTTTCTTAGATGCACAGCTTAGTAGCTGTTCAACAAGTCCATATCCTCTTCAGTAGGAGCTGATGAGGACAAACATTTTGTTGAAGGGCTCTGATTTGAAGTGTCACACTTTTCTGACTGTTGTTCCCTTTTTTTCATATCAGGGGAGGGAATTTTTACTTCATTATCTGCTACGGAGGGAATCGGGTTCTCTCTTGTTATGGGATTGTCTGCAGGTCTGTAGAAGTGCAGTCTCTCGCTGTCGGCCTCTTCCATGCTCTCATTAATCAGGGGTTTTTCATTCAGTACTTCTCTGACAAACTTTTGCCTGCCAACTTCAGAAAAAACAATATTTTAAAAATTGCCCTTTTTAAAATAGGCCATTTTGATGTAAATATAATGAACTTACAGAAACGAAGTGCTGATATTCTTGATTCCTCAATTTTCTTCTGTTTGGGCATTTGTGAGTTATTTGTTTCCCACTGGTTTACAACCTAAAAATTAAAAAAGCATTACTTTATGACATTGCCTACTTTAAAAGAAACATGTATAGTTCTGTCAATGTCAAATCAGCATCTATGCATATTTACCTGCTCGGCCCAACCTTCTGTTTTACATTTTGAATGATCAAAGGTATCCAGTGGTTTTTCAGAATAAATGAGCCCCAACAGGTTCCATATGGTTGTCTTCAGTCCTCTGCTAAGCTAGAAGTATACATTACATTTAGATGTCAGTACAACAATAAGTAACAATGAAGTGTTACACACAACTATTGATGTTATACCTTCAAGCTTGTCCCAGATACATCAAGATTTGCAAGTTTGGGGAGGCACGTGAGGTATCTGAGTGCCCTCTCTGAGATGTTGTTGTCTGGATAAGATAGAATATTATTGATCAATAATTTTAAAAGGATGCAAGCTATTAGATGCTTTAAATTTGGAAGGGGGGATATTTGTGTCTTCACTATTATACAGCTCAAAAAATTAAGGGAACACTCAATTATCACAGCATAACACAAAGCCAGTTAAATCTCAGGAATATCAGTCTGCCCAGTTAAAAAGCATAAACCAGTGTGGATCAATTTCACTTGCTTTGATGCAAATTAAAGTAAAAATAGGTGCACTGGAGAGGCAACAACAAGACAACCCCAAAAAAGGGAATGGTTTTGCAGGTGATGGCCACAGGCCATTGCTCTTTTCTTATCACTTCTGACTGATTTTTCTATAGTTTTGCTTTTTGCCTTAATATCACTGGTAGCATGAGACAATGTCTAGGCATGCTCCTGATGAGATGGTGGATGGTGCCCTGGGGGACCTCTTTCCAGACCTGGATCAGGACATCAGCGATCCTTTGTTCCCTTCATTTTTATGAGCAGTGCATGAGGAAGCAACTATTCATCTGGTAACTAACAGGAAACATCCAAAAGCTGAAGGCAGTCCAGTCCCTTGTGCATCATCCGGATAGGTGCCGTCAGTCTTTGCAGGCCAGCATCTGACAGAGCATTACCGCCAATGAAAAGCTGAATCAGGCTGCTAAAGCGGAGAAACAGAAGTGTTAGTAAGAGTTTTTCCTAAATTTTCCACATCATGTCTTTGGGACTATCTTACCTTCCCAATGAGGTTGATGTTAGATGCTGGAAAAACTCGTGATTATCACCCAGTCTGCAGCCAAACAAATCAAGAGACTTCAAACTATGAAATGTTTTTATCTCATCCATCCTCTCATGCAGCAGTGGAAACCTGCAGAAATGATAGGACAACAAATGCAGCTGTTTATGGCAATCAAACCGGAGAAGCTGGCAGTTCTGGTGCTAATTTTACTTACCTATTTCGCAGACAGAGTGATCCAAGCACTATCTCTCTATAGGCATCACTGAACAGCTGCAGGGCTTTTGAAGCTATGTCTGGGTTTAAAAATACACGATTCTCCTCAGCTGCTACAAAAAGTTTATCACCTATTTGCTCCGGGAAGCCAACCAGTGAGTCCACATGGTGAATGTTGTCAGCTACAAACAACAGAGTGATGTCAAAGAGAGATTTAGTACTGTATCGCAGACTTCCCTCTTCATTGTAGGTGAATATAAAATGCTCTTTTCTCGGCACAAACGGGTTTGTCCTTCTGCATGATAACACTGGCTTTGGCTGTGCCAGGATTATGTCACTGACACGACGCAGGTTGCCTCTTTCTCGGACATAAATGGGGCTGTCGTCCATACTAAAGCCGCACCTTCAGTCAGCAAAAAACTCTTAAGTAGCTCACTAGCTAGCTAAGGAATGGGGCCATTTCCTGAGCTAAAACTGAATAAAAGGAAAGCCGAAGCCTGCAGCCGGACACTTTTTACTAACTTCCATCTTTTCTCATCATTCTACCTCATTTTCTTTACTACCTTAATGCATTTTGACACATATTTCCAGTTCCCTGCGGTGAACTACAGTGTATGGAACTCGAGTTAAGGGCCTTGTTTGCTAACTTCAAAGTAAAAGTTCACTAATAATGAATGTTTTTTCAAGAGCTCGGTGTACCTAAAAAAAAAATCCTTATAAGTAGCACGAATTAAATTTAAAAGAGCTTCTACGTAGATTATGATCAAACTCTCCAGTCATCATAAAAACAGGGTAAATTGAAAATAATGCAAACCCTTACTTTGAAAATGTTTAGGAAGACGATTTGTTTACATGCCTGGTATATCCTGGTCCGCGCAATGCCAACGTATCCGACAGAAAATAAATGATTTTTATGGGTTTAGGTAATCGTATATTGCTCTTAGATAATAACCAGAAGTGTGCACTGTGTCTTTTTTAAAATATGACCTGTACTCGTTCTGTTTTCCCTCTGTTAATTCTTCGTTACACAGTTATTGTCAAAGTAGTTGATGAGCTGTCAAGCAAGAACTTGGTAGCTAACTCAGCTAACTCGTAGCCTCTGTTTCCTGTATTACCAACAGTGTGCAGCGTCTTAAACGTACAGAGAAGGTGGGAAAGTTGCGTTTCTTCACATCCTTCTGAGGTTAAGTTGTTGTCCTTGTGCAGCATTAACTTGACGATAACTTTGAGACAGACTTCGTTGTCTGAATCCTTGTAAATGGCGTCGACAAATGATCCATTTCAGTTTCAGGGTGAGTGTCAAGGCGCTTATTTGTCTTTTTGAGATCTTTAAACTTGCAACAGTTGGAGCTTGAATGATACCGATCCATTCATCCGTGTCAATTAACTAGAATTTGACGAAGCTGGCAACCTGTTGGGAGCCAGCAGAGATGCGACTACTATCAGTATCGAGGATGAAGATGCGAAGCCCCAGAAGCACAGCAGCGCTGCTGGTTTCTTTCCAGATGATGATATTGAGGACCCACATGGCACTGATGACAAGGAAGAGGTTAGTACAAAACTACTAGTAACTGTGGAGTGAATATTTTTTGTCAACATTTAAAATTTTGGTATTAAATCATCTTCTTCTTTCGGCTGCTCCTGTTAGAGGTCGCCACAGCAGATCATCTGCCTCCATCTCACCCTATCCCTTGCATCCTCTTCCCTCACACCAACCCTCTGCATGTCCTCCTTCACTACATCCATAAATCTTCTCTGTGGTCTTCCTCTTCTCCTCCTGCCTGGCAGCTCCATCCTCAACATTCCTTTGTCCGATATATCCGCTACCCCTCCTCTGAACATGTCCAAACCATCTCAGCTTTGCTTCTCTGACTTTGTCTCCAAACTTCTCAACCTGAGCTGTCCCTCTGATGTATTCATTTCTAATCCTGTCCATCCTGGTTTTGGTATTAAATGTTAATGTAATTAATATTATTTTCTACCAAATTCTTCTATTAAAGCTTCTCCCCGGTCGAAAGAAAAGTGCCCCCTTCTGGACATTTGAGAGCTACCAAAGGTTCTTTGACATCGAGACCCATCATGTAAGAGGTTTTGAATGTATTTGCACCGCCTTTTGCCACTATTACTATTTGTATGGTAGAATGGAGAAGCTTACACATTTTGTGTTTTTTAACATTTCTTTCAGGTAAAAGAAAGGATCATAGGATCAGTGCTGCCATGGCCGGGAAAGAACTTTATTCATGTCTACCTCCGCAGAAATCCTGATCTCTATGGTTAGGGCTTACATAGTTTTCTTGTGGCAAACAACATTAGCTGTATAATATCTGTAATACTGATGTTTTAGATACCCCAAATAGGCAAACCAGTTCAGTTTCTATGAGTGATATTTGTGCTTTCAGGGCCATTCTGGATTTGCACCACTCTTGTGTTTGCCATTGCCATAAGTGGAAACATATCCAACTTTGTGGTGCACTATGGCAAACCAAACTTTAGATATACCCCAGAGTTTCACAAAGGTAAGTATCTCTCTGCCTTCATACCAGTCTGCATGAAATATAGGAGGGAAACATCTGTTGCATCCTTGTTTTTTTATTCTTTTTGTGTTTTCCAGTGTCCATAGCTGCAACAGCAATCTTCAGCTATGCTTGGTTAGTGCCTCTTGCCCTCTGGGGTTTTCTGCTGTGGAGAAACAACAAGAGCATGAACTTGGTGTCATATTCCTTTATGGAAATTGTCTGTGTGTATGGATATTCTCTTTCAGTTTACATACCTGCAGTGGTAAGGCCTTTTGTTTGTTTTTTATTTTAAAATAGTAGTAGTAACAAATGAAGTCCTGTACTGTACTATACTATACTAAGCTAATATACATTCTAGTAAATTCTAGGCATTTGATCAATGCATATTTGTCCTATATCATAAATTTATGGCATTGATTTGACTTCCATAAAATCAGATGCATATTTACTTACATAGTTCTCTATTTTGTTGTTTTTTTCCTAAATTAAGGTTCTTTGGATTATCCCATTTGAGTGGCTGAGGTGGTTCTCCATCGTGGTGGCACTCTGCCTCTCAGGTTCAGTACTGGTTATGACTTTCTGGCCTGCAGTCAGAGATGACAACCCCAGAGTTATTATAGCAGTCATCTCAGCCATTGTGGTGCTCAATGTTCTGCTGGCTGTTTGTTGTAAGGTAATTGTTGTTAATAACAATAAGTATTTCTTCTTCTTCTTCTTCTTGCTTATGATACTTGATTACAAAATAGAGGGATAGCACACTGCACCTCCACTAATCCAGTTGATACATACTACCTGTCCATCTTGGCTTAGATCAGTGGTTCTCAATTGGTCTTGCTTCGGGACCCACCATTACCCATTAATGACGAGCCGCAACCAATGTGCCCTCTAAACTAGATTTGCTGTGCGCAGAGGACGCCAGAGCAGTGTGCGATTGCACAAGTGCGCAGCTTAGAGGGAACATTGGCTGCAACCCAAATCAATGAAAATTTTTAACTTCTCAAATTTACTGAATGAAGAGATTGTGTAGTTTGACCCTGAGATAGTAGAATAGAATATCAAAGTATGCAAACACAAAAAACAAATTTAATGATAAACCAGTACGACTAGCAAATGGTGATGCTAGCGAGGGAACTATTCCCTTTTATGCTCAATTAGCTACATTTTAATTAAAACCAAATGTCTTCACTTCAGTAACCCCTGCCATTTATAACATGCTCAACAGTGCTTTCATACACAAACACAAAATAAAAAAATCCAACTATTGAGATGTAGTTTCAGAAAGACTCAAAATATGTGGACTTTAACTGATTACCCACTCACTGTATATATTAAAACTATTCAGTTACTTATTTAAACATTAATCATTTCAATTCAATTTTATTTATATAGCACCAATTCACAAAGGAAGTCGCCTCAAGGCGCTGTACACTGTAAGGTAAAGATCCTACACTGTTAGAGAGAAAACCCCAACAATCAGATGATCCCCTGTGAGCAAGCACTCAGTGACTGGGGGAAGGAAAAACTCCCTTTTAACAGGAAGACATGCTGACATAACAGAAAATTTCAGCAACAGCCATTTATAACAGACTTGGTTGGTGTTTTTATGTAAATATGTGAACTAAAAAAGTGCAACTAATGAGAAATATTTTTAAAAAATCAAAGTGTGTAGCTTTAGTGGAGAATCCTCGCTGAATCTATGACAACCAGCACTGCACTATGGAAAAATTCAGTTTCTTCAGTAGCAGTTTTTATCTACAAAATCAAAATAAATTACACAAAAAGTGCAATTCAGAAAGATTCAAGTTTACAAAATTAATTTTTCTTCTAATTACCTTATCAGTAGGTTCATCCTGAAAAACACTGCTATGAAGAAAATTAAGCAGAACTTATGTCAACCTTAGGTGTAACAGTGACATCATAGACCTAAGTTTGGAGGAATTAATGGGAGAACTAAGCATGTTTTTTTTCTCCTGCCAAGAGTCTCAGTGTCTTAAGTTATAGTAGACAGCAACTCTGAGGTCATGCTCAATGTCTAGTCCATTTCTATGTTTTGTCTTTAGCTGAACCAGAGCTGAGAAGCTGCACTCACAGAGATAGGTAGTGCTAAATGGTAGGAGGATTTTTACAGCTCAAATGGCAAGGGAAGGGAATACTGTCATAAGAGACAGGCATTGGGGAACATGTCAAGTCAGTTTTTAGAAACATAACTTTCCCAGAGGGAGATCTTTTTTTTTGAAAGCATAAAATTTATCATATTGTTAAAAATGTTGTGCTCTCTGCCCTGCACAGACACATTTAATGTATTTAATTGTTCAAATACATCAACAAGGTAAGCAACATGTAAGAGTCACACACTGTTACTAAGCAGGTTTGCAAGAGGGGAATTGTTCTGGGCAAGAAAGGCCATGATTTCAGCTCGTAGTTCATAAAAATGGGACAGTACCTTTCCCCTCGAAAGCCAGCGTACCTCGGCTGTAAATGCTCACTACCAAGATCTTGGTAGTGAGCATTTACAGGCAAGCATGGAATGGTGTTTTGTTTCCAAATGCCACTTGAATTTTGACAGCTTCATGCTTTCACGTGCTAACACCTTGCTGCACAAAACACACTGAGGTTTTTGTCCTCCTTTGTCCTCAGTATAAGAAAATCCATATCTCACATAGTCTGCTACATACCTGTGTTTTTCCATGCTTGATTAGCATATATAAACAAACTTTGCAAGTCTTCTTTTGTTGAGTGGCAGGTGTAATCTGCCACCTACTGTTGAGGAGTGTGAATCAATGACAACCCGTTCACTTTTTTTTCGTAACTTTTTTTTTTTTTGCCTAGGCAAAGGCCCATGACTCACTGAAAACAGGACCCACCAGTTGAGAATCACTGGTTTAAATAACAGTGATTGGCTCTTTCTCATTTATCCTGAATGATCTAAGCATGTCCAAGCTTTGAAGCAGCTTCTCTGTGCCAATCACAGACTACACCGCATTACATCCGTTTTTTGTTTCTCTTCCTGTTTGTTTCTGGGAAATAAATGTACCTCAGAGTGTCTAGTTAACTCCCTCCGGGAAAATGCTTTTCATCTGAAACTGACTGCATTTGCTAACTGGCATGAGAAAGGGCCGTTAGTGAACGTCTTAATGTGAATACTGTCCGGTCTGCAGGGGTATCATATGCCTCACCACACTGATGTAATTAGTCTACTTGGTAAGCCATGTCTGAAAGCTGACCAAGATGAATGGTTTCCAGAAATGCTGTATTCGCTTCTGTAACTCTGAACATTGGCTGCACACATACTCTCAGTCTGGCTTTTGAGTTTTATTGATTAGCACTTTCTCATAACACGTCTTTGCTACTTTGTACAAGATTGTTGGCACAGTTGTTCTTAATTGAGTTTTTTTTTCCCAGGCCTACTTTTTTAGCAAACCTGAACCCGAACCTCCTGCAACTGTGGCACCATCGAAGACATGAAAGACGTGCATTGTCAGAAGGTAACCAGTAGTGACACGCAACCTTTTTAAATTATAATCCTATTGTACGGATACACTGATAATCTGATATGTGTAAATGATATGCATCTGTCATATACTTTCTTGTGGTTGTTTGTATATTTACACTAAGTGCTTTCAAGAATGAAAACTTCTCTACTTAAGTTGCAGGTCTACATTGTTGGCCCGTTTTAGGAGCTTTGGCTTGAGTGTGTGTCTTTTTGACCTGCCAAGTCCGGACATCTGACACCGGACTTCCTGTACACGATTTTGCCTTGCCAAAACAAGTGTTATTTTTTTCATTTATTTATTTATTTTTAAATTGCAGGTTCTCCAGTTGCCTTATTACAGAGAATCAAGTTGCTGTGGTGATGAAGTCATACAACGTCTGAATTTCACCTGCACACGTACATTCTGGCTTATCACCTTAACCTTCTGTGTGCATGCTTGGCTCAGCTGCGTGACTTCTAAAAATGAACAGCAGTACCAAGTGTGTGGGGTTTGTTTTTTCTACGGTGAGGGGTTCTAAACTTCCTTCAAAATAAATGGGGAATGGTTTAAAAAAGCACAAAGGACCTATTTTCATGTAGTAGTTTTACACTTTATGGCTCTCTCTTTTTAAAATATATTTCTGTAATAAGTCTTTTCATAAATGGTAGTGGCATAGATGAAATGTATTTTTATAGTTCTATAATAGGAATTGTATAATTTACTTTGTGTACAGAATTTTCTGCATAAACAGTATGTATTGCTGAGATAACCAAGGATTAAAGTTGTTATAAACTCATGGAGCTATTTTATGTTCCTCTTATGTGACCATAAGTGCCCTAGACTAAAGCTAAAGCCCTATGCTAAAATTTCATGTGGTCATGTAACTGTTTTTGTAATTAATTTGTTTTTATTATGATAAACTGCTTTTGAGTGGATGTTTGGAATTTAGTATGTCATTCTCAGTTAATGATTAAGTGTCCCTGTAGTGTGGTGGTTTACACATTCGCCTTACAAGTGAAAGGTCCCTAGTTCTATTCCAGGTGGAGACACAAGCCCCCCTCACCTTTGAGGGTATTTTACTTTTCTCAATTTTGAATTTTATTGTTATGACAGTTTTCACCTTATAGTCCATCCCAGATCTCATCTGTAACACAAATTAAACTTTTGAAGAAATGCATCCCTCTTGCTTTATGTGTGTGTGTGTGTGTGCACACAAACACACTGCTTGAAGTGTCACTAGTTCAGTTCCGGGTGGGGACACTCACCACGGAGGGTTGCGTCAGGAAAGGTATCTGGCGTAAAACCTCTTGACTAATTACCAATGTGGATTCATCTGCTGTATCAAACCCTGAGGAAAATGCAAGGGAGCGACAGAAAATACATATATACTGCTCATAAAAATTAAAAAGCAACACTTTGAAAACACACTGAATCTGAGTGGGGAAACATCGTGTTGGATATGTATACTGGTATAGACTGGGTAATGGGTTAGGATGGGAATGAAAATTATCAGCCTACAGAGAACTGAAATCAAAGATACCCCAAGTCCCAGTCAATGGTCAGTTCCTTATTAGGTATATATATACACAGTATATGTGTGTGTGTGTGCACAACATGATTCACAACTCTGTCTCTATATATACATACACACACACACATTAGTTGTGAATCATGGTGCAGTTTTTAAGCAGCACAACCTTAAATCACCCCAGCTCCCACACCTGTAGGAAATGTGACTCTTTTCTATCTGTTCCTGACCACACTGGAGGCTGCCAGTACATTTCAACAGTTGGACATTTTAAATATTTAAAGGAGAGATTGTAACTAATAGGTATAACATGAACACATCAAAGAGAGTGTCTAACTTTAAAAGTGAGCTGCTAATACCCTTTTCCAACTCATCCATCTACTGTCATGCTCCAGCAAACTGATAGAATCTACCGTGTCACCATTTGGATTCACAGATAACCTGCAGTGGAAAATGTTACCGTATATACAGAAGGCTGACCACATGCAGGCACACAGCGTGTGGTCAGCGCTTTACATGCAATGGGACCCACGTTAAGACAAGGTTTAATATTTCCACTAATCAACCAGGGCAAAGTATTTTTGATTAATTAGCAAAATAGAATGAAAAAAGCGTCACTTGAACCTTTGTCGAAGGGATGGTGGCGCCCTAATTAATGGTCATTCTAGCCTCAGCTTTGAATTACACAAAAGCTGCCTGTCAAGCAGATAACCCCGTTAGAGTCTCAGGAGACCAGGAAGCTGCTTCTACTTGCGGATTTATCAGCACATTACACAAGGACTATTTGATTTGATTTGATTTTTCTATAGATCCATACATATTGTGACTTGGAGACCACTCCAAAGGATGGCCACCTCAAATGGGAAAGTTGAAAAGGTGTCCAAATTTGAGACATTGAAGCTTTTGGAGAAATGCAGAAAGGAAAGAGATGATGCCATGCACAGAGAAAGTGTGCTCAGAGAGAAACTCAGACAATATGAGTCAAGGATGCGTTCAACAGAGGCTCTGAAACAGAAACTGAAGACCTTGTCTGTGGATAATAAAGACCTGAGGAAACAAGTGAAGGCTCTCCGCACTGAAATTGGACTTGAGAGCAGCCCAAAGTTTATTGGAAAGACCACAAAGGACATAATCAATGACTTGTACGAAAAGGAACGTGAGTGCAACTCCCTGGTGGAAAAGGCTGGGAAACTGAGTCTGACCATTGATGATCTGACATCAGAGCTGGCAAATACAGTCACCTCTAAAACACTTTTGGAGGACCAAGTGCAGTCATTACAGCAAAACCTCAAGGATATGACGAATAATCAGCGCCGTCTGCTCAAGCTATGGGAAGACAAGAAGACCCAAAGGGAGCAGCTCCCCCTCCCTGCAATTACCCACAAACCTGGACAGAAACCAGCCGTCCATAAAGCGGTTCAAACTGAGATGTCCATCAGTTCCACTCAAAAGCTTCCTGTCAACGCCTTTGAGATAAAGCCATTTTCACGGGACAGTGACAGAAATGGCGTTTTGGATAAACACAGTTTCCCACCTTATGGAAACGGCTACAATCACGAAAAGAAAGCCTTCATGCATGATTAACATGAAGAACTTCACCACTGACCTCCCTGACAGCTACGGACTCTGCACTGAGATGGCGAATAATTACAGGACTGCAGTTTTATAGTTTTTTTAGTGACTAAATATGATAACATTCTAAAACTGATTCGTGGCAATGTTGTTTTAATGGCATTTGCATAATTTAAATGTAATTTGTAGAACCCCGCTAAGCTGATGTTTATGTGATGATGATAGAACTTAACCACGCGTGCAGTCCCCGAATCCGTCCAGCAGGCAGTAAGATGAACAGCTCTTAATCGGGGTCCTTCAGAGGTCCTTTGAATGCATGTGGCGCGATGTGGGAAACTGATGCGTAAATAGTTCTGACAGCAGGTTTTTTTTTTAAATTTTTTAATCGCCGAGCGCCTTAAAATTGATCCAAACATGTTTTCTACAGAGCACAGCTGTTGGTTTATCCGCAAGGTGAGCCTTTGTTTTTTTCTGTTAGCAGTTGGCCATTCATAAAACTAAAACTAAGTGATTTTTGTTTTTCCGGTGTGCTAACTTGCTAAATCCAGTCTGTCGCTGCTAGCTTCTTTGAGTGAATTTAATTAGCGTCTTCAGATTTTATTTATCACACGTATTTTGGAATTATCTTTAAAGGTATTTACAGAAAGCTAAAATTGGGACTGAGAGCAAAGTCTGAAAGAAATGTAAATACTATAACAACAACAAATCGGGTTTTTTTTCACAGAAAACGTCACATTGGACGTTTTTACTGTTTTTTTAGGGCTTCTGCTTTTTCATTTCACTGTACATTTAAATGCAGCTTCAGCACCGGGAGTTCAGTGAATATATTTTCTATATATTTTTATTCACTGGGGATGCTGTCATTGTAACATTGCATCACTTCCATATTCTTGGTTCCCCAACATCTGACATGGACCTTATTGCTATGGCTTTAGCTATGTGTCTCCCGCTCATATTCTGAGGTAGGTTTGGGTAGCATAGAGGGCCTAGCCCGGGGACCCTTGCTGGATTCATGCCCTGACCAGGAATTCAAAGGCCTGTCTAAAAGACCAGATCCAGAGGGGCAGGAGTCCACCACAGCTGACCGCACCCAAGCAGCAGGCTTTGCAGTGGTGCCCTGGAGACAGTCCAGCTCATAGTACCAGGATGTAAGATGCAAGCTGGGACAGTGTACACTGAGAGGCACAACCAAGTAGCTGGGATAGTGTACAGGAACATCTATGCCACATATGGATTAAAAGTCCCTATGGGAGACATCTCCAAAGGTGGTTGAGAACTACAGGGCTAAGGTCCTGTGGGGCTTCAAGTTCCAGACAGACAAGCAGCTACTGTCCAACCAACCAGATATAGTGGTGGTTGACAAGGAGCAGAAATGACACAGTTGTGACAGATGTAGTAATCCCAGCTGACAGCAACATCAGAAAGAAGGAGCATGAGTAGATCGAGAAATACCAGTTACTTAATGAGCAACTGGAGTAAATATGGAAGGTGAAGTCCAAGGTGGTGCCAGTAGTAGCTGGAGCATTAAGAACTGTAACCACCAAACTGGAAGAGTGGCTCCAGCAGATTCCAGGTGCAACATCAGAGGTCTCTGTCCAAAGGAGTAGAGGTAGTGAGGGTGGATGAGTTCAGATACCTGCGGTCAACAATCCAAAGCCATGGACAGTGCACAAGAGAGGTGAAGAAGAGAGTGCAGGCAGGATGGAGAGGGCAGAGACAAGTGTCAGGTGTGCTTTGTGACTGAACAGTAGCAGCAAGAGAGAAAGGGAAGGTTTACAAGATGGTAGTGAGACCTGTAATGAGACCATGGCACTAACAGAAAGAAAGGTCAGAGCTGGAGGTGGAAGAGCTGAAAATGCTGAGATTTTCACTGGGAGTGAGCAGGATGGACAGGATTAGAAATTACTACATCAGAGAGACAGCTCATGTCGAGAAGTTTTGAGGCAGACTCAGAGAAGCAAGGCTGAGACGTTTTGGACATGTGCAGAGGAGGGATAGTGAATATATTGGAAAAAGGATGTTTAAGATGGAGCTGCCAGGCAGGAGGAGGAGGAGGAAAACCATAGAGATTTATGGATGTAATGAATGACAATGGAAGGGAGAGGGTGAGGTGGAGGCAGATGATCCGCTGTAGCAACCTCTAATGGCAGCAGCCAAAAAACAAAGAATGTTACTCAGTGGATGAACTGAAGGTGTTTGAATTGTAACAGTTGTCCATATCCACACTTCAGTTCCAAGCTTTTTCTTTAAACTGGATGGAGTAACTCAAAGCTGGTGGAAAAAATATGTGCACTTATGTGAAAAAGAGTGTTTTCACAGGGCTCTCTCCAGTAAAGTTAAAAGTACACCCCATCATTCAGTAGCTGAAACGAATAGAAATTTTAGTACTTTTATTATTTTCTTTGTTAGCCATTCTGTTGTAGATTTGCTGGTTTGCTTGGGATCATTGTCCTGTTACATGACTGGATTTCAGCCAACCTTTAGCTGTCAGACAGATGACCTTAATTTGTATACTTTGGTATACAGTTCATGTTCGTGGTGGACTCCATCACTGTAAGGTCCCCATGTCACGTGGCTGGAAAACAATCCCAAATCATCACCCCAAACACAAATGTGGTGCTTTACATTATGGCAAAACATCTCCACTCTGGTCTTGAATGTCCAAAGGACATTGTCTTTTGGTTTGTTCAGATGCAACTTGGCAAACCTAAGCCACGTGTCATGCTCATTTTAGAGAGAAGCACTTGTTCAGTCTTTTTCTGATCACTTTCTCATAAGCTTTAACATTTAACATGCTAACTGGGGCCTGTAGGGTTTGATATTTTGCTCTTGTGTTTTTTTCTGATTTCTCTGATCATTGCATGGTCTAGCCTTGGGACGAATTTGCTCGGACATCCACTAATGGGAAGACCATGATATTGTCTTAACATGTACACTGACTAATCACTGCACTAAGTCTAGTTCTTTAACAGCACCTGGCTGCTACTTACTTCCTTAATTCCTATGGAAGAAATAAGAGCTTACTTAGTTTTTCACAGGATTGCATGAAATCCCGCAAAAACTTTCTTTTTCACATTTTCATAAACAAAAAAAAAAACTCGGTTTTGAACATTATAGCTTTAACTAGGCATTACCAGTTTTATGTAGGTGTCACCCAATGGGAAGATGGAATTGCAATACAATAGTGTGGATGCTTTATCTTTTCAGAATTTTACACCACTAGAAGGTGGTGTTTGAAATTACACACTCTTTGGAAAGTTCCTTTACAACCTGTAAACCACAGAACACCCTCTATGCAGCTGGTCTTTGTTGAGCACCTTGACATATAAGGTGCAAAAAATCCAAATGTAATGTCCCTATATGAGGAACCTGCATCTCAGGAGGTTAGATTCAGCAAAGATTTCACAGGGACAGCAACAGACATCAACAGAAGACCAATTCCAATTTCTTTATACTGTTACTTTGAATCAAGCAGGTCTTCTTTCCCAGTAGTTACTGTTCTATAATATTATATATAGTATTTGATTTATACGATGTTTTGTTCAGGTAATTTGTTGGAGAGCTGCAGCCAGTATCGCCTGGGCTGTCCTGTTGTTGCCACCCAGCACAGCAATATTTGTGATCCTCAGCAAGTTCAATTTTCTCCACCCTATTGGGACGATATCAGGTCAGCTGGGGCACTGCATTTTTGAGGTTTGACTAGAAGCTGTGTATTAAGCTTACCATATACCCTCTTTTACCGTCAGAATGCCTCTCCTTGCTAACAAGTGCAAGTGCCATCTTCTCCTTCATCCTGCTGTGCGGAGTGATCATCATGGTTGGTTTCTTGAACTTTGAATATTATGCAGGTGAGTCGCAGGACACTGCAAAAATCCCCAGGATTTTATTTACTAATGAAATGTTAGTTAACATTTCACATGTAATTTTTCAGTAGCAAAGCAGAGAGTAATGTCCCCAGCTCAGTGTTATTGTAGAGCTGGCAAAAAATTTGCTTAAAATGTATCTTCAGCACGCAATGCAGTTTATGCAGGACTACATCACTGGTGAAGTAATTACCAGTTTTAGATATTGACTATTATGAGAAACCCCAAATACTTTTTCTCACTTGGTTAAAAATAGTGCCTTTATGATATAATAACAGAATATAAAGGTAACATTTTTACATTTTAATTCCTTCACAAGCTAACCAAAAACAGATTACTTGGCACTGGCTTAACACATTGCATGTTTTGCCAGTTACTCTGACACTCCTAGTGCACTCTTTAGTGATTGGGTAATATTTTGATGCACTGCTGAGAATAATTCCATATTCCGTTCACTGTCATTATGAAGTCTATACACATAAATTATATAACTGCATTCCTCTGATACGTTGTTGGGAACAATTTCTTTAAAATGGTTTGTTCATATTTTAAAATGTTTTTAACTTTTTACTGTCTCTTCAGTCATTCCAACTATTGCGTGCTCGAAAATTGCACTGTTTGGCCAGCTACTCCACCCTCGACAGATTGTCAGCTCTGTAGTCCACTGCATCATGGGAATAATCGTAGCATGGTGTTGTGCCGTCACCATCGGTTTTAGATATGAAACTCTTGGCTACCCATGTACACAGAATGATGGGTAAGTGGCTACCACACAGAACTGTTGTGACTAACTTTGAATGCTTCCTCCATAGTTCAACTGCCCTAATTTGTTTGCAGTCCTGGCAGTTATCCTCAGATGTGTCTGAATGAATATCATCTGATCCTTCTGCTGGCTGGAGCCTTTGTTGGATTCTCCCACAGTCTGCTGGGGGTGATCCACAACATGAACTATGTCTCTTTCCACACTGTTCAGGTAAATGATGTATTTTTTTAAACTTTTACCACGGTGAGTTTTATCAAAGGCACCAACAGTGGCAGGGTCAACATTAATCAAAATTAATACATTACAAATGTGTCTTGACTGTTGCTATGTCTAACTCCACAGACTGTGTGCAAAACTTGCTTTGTAAATTCTTTTTTTCAGACTAAAATATTAACCCAACTTGATCAAACAAAAATACCAGCATTCTAGTGTGAAGTAATAATTTTTATTCATGTTCACTTTCCCCAGCAATACAAATACCTTCGCTTCAAAGGATCTCTGCCTTTGGTGCTGAAGTGCAGTGCCGCTCAGGCACTTTATTCTGTCAGGAACTACATTGTTGTGTATTTCTTTTTGGGTAAGCAACCTTTTTTATAATTAAAATATTATTAATGCAGCTCCTCCACCTGAAAATTAAGTGCTTGAGGAATTATAATTTGAAGCAGTTTCTTGCTTGTTTATTAAGTCTTTTTTATTTTTAACTACTACTTTTTTACCTTTTTGGAACAGCGTTACTGAGAAGTGATAAATATTTTAATTTAATATCAACAGGTTACATTCCAAGAGCATGGATCTGTAAAACACTGAATCTTCAGTTGGACAGGTTAGTATAGTTGATAGATCGCATATGATTTACCAAACATACTTGCCAGTGCTTTGTGCCTGACCAGTAACTTGTAAAATCTATTTGTGTGTGTGTGTGATCTCCTCCTCCAGCTCTGTCCACCCTCTCGACAGCATAGCTGGACTACTCGACCTCTCGTTGCTCTACCACCTCTGGATCAGTGCCTCCTTTTTGCTCTTCACATGGTACATTACACTACTGCTCTTCAGGATTTTTCTCACTGAGGTATGTGTATCAGTTAGAAACATTTTATACAACCTCTAAATATTTTAAAATCAATTGTGCAGTACAATATTACTTATGTATCAATTTTCCTTCATCTTTTGCTTTTTAATTTATTTGAATAAAGCAGATAAATAAATAATAAATAAAGCAGATATGCAAAATATAAATTACTACAAAATTCAATATTAAATTGGTCAGTGAAAAGCTGATCATGGTGACCGACTTAAAATAACATTGGTTCATAGCTCCTGTTTGCGTTTATAAATTATTTATAGACACTAGGGGGCAGCAATGCCACTACTTCGAAGTTCTATGAGCAGAAGCCCACCAAACCAGACTACATAATCTTTAGATTTATAGTGATTCTCTTGTATCACCAGTTTAATGTATACTTATGAAAACTTCCATTTAAATAAAAAAATACATTTCCTCTGTAGGTATACAGTTTTCCTGTGCAGTCATCTTTTACTGAAGATGCTGACCAGTGTCTTCCTAAAGTTCTTACTGAAAAACAGCCAATGGTATTAAAGGTGGGTTCAATCCACATTTATAATTTCAATGTTTTTTTTAAAATAAGATAAATAATACATTATATATCCTATATTTGGGGAAACTCTTTTGTTACAGTAGTTGAATAATAAAAGTATTCTAAAGAGTTTTTTTTCTTGTGTTACGCATGATTTCCCCAATCTTTATTCACTGGATACCAAATTGTGTTGCTCTTTCCCTTAATTTCAGTTCCTAGCGTTGCAGGACTTGGCTCTGTTGTCTCAACATTCTCCATCAAGACGATGTGAAGTCTTCAGTCTGAGTCAGCCAGGTCTGTTGTATTTTGGACTTGACAATGAAGTGGTCAGATTTTGCTAGTCAGTGGTCAAGTTCATTCCTAAATCACATCCAACACATACATTGAATCAATCACAAAAATACAAGGCAGTAGTTCTAGTTCTTTTGTTGAATAAATCTCGACAAGTGACAAGTATTTACTGTTTAATTCCTGTCTTTCACAGGAGGCCATCCTCATAACTGGAATGCCATCAGTAAAGAGTGTCTCTCTCTGTTGACTGATCTGACTCAGAGACTTGTAGCCTACCAGGACACTGTAGCAACCAATGGCAGGACCAAATCACTGTCAAGTGGGAGTGAAAGGAAGACTTCTTCAGAGATATCAGGTATAGTTATATTGATATTTATGATTGGCTGATGGATATGAAGACTTCTGGATAACTGTGTGTTAATATGGTATATAAGCTATGTATGCATGCTTTTTCATTTTTCCTTTAATTCCAACCTAACATACAGAAGACCTGATGAGTCCAAGGCCTGCACATCTGATGAAAACTTCAGCTTCAGTTTTTGCACGTTCCGTTGCTGGAGGTCAGCAGACCCCCCTAACAACACCATTCACCCCTGACCTGGACAGCCCTTTTGCATCTCCTGCACTGCGGTGTCTTGCTGCTCCTGTGGAGCACGGCTCACCATGGTACGGCACAGTGCAGAGTCCACACATCATGAGGAGAGCCCCAAAACTCTGGTCCACCTCCACAGGTGAGTAAGGAACAGTGAGGACCGACAGGTTGTTCAGCTCATACAGCTGTTGCAGGATCCAATGATAATTGAATGAAGTTGTCAAAAATCTATTGATAGAAAGATCTGGAACAGTTTCCTTTAAATTTTGGCATTTTTTTTTTTTAGCATTTAAGTGATACATTCTGGTTTGTTTGTTTGATCTGTTAATTTACCCATTTTTGAGAAGCATTTTAAGTCACAAGCTTCTGTCTTGGTACAGATTCTCAGCTCAATGGCAGTCCCCCAACATCCCCAGCTTCAGTTCCCAGTCCCAAGCAGGAACCCTCCAAACCAAGCTTTCTGGCTCAGTTCCTCCAGAACAGAAAAGAGCAGGTACTAAAACAAAGCCAAATAATAATGTTATTTTTGTTCTGCACTGTTCTTCTGACATAAAGCTTTTCACACTTATTAACTCTGGAATAATATGAGTCAAACACAGTGGTCTACTTCATTTAACTTTCCAAAAATCCACAGTCAGGCCTGGGCAGGTATGAAAATTCACAGGGCTATGACTGATGATTTCAGATGTAGGGTATAAGATATCATCTGCCTGTGTTAGTAGTGTACATTTGAAATAAGGGTCTCGGCCCAGGCTTAAGTGTGAAAAGCCATTATCTGTGTTCATGATTTTTTTTATTTTTTACTTTTGATACCAAAACACCTCTACACTTAATTGTCCCATTTAGGTTAAAAATTTCTTGGCAAAGCGGGTGCTGATAATGTATTTGTTTAACAAGGTAAGGATGTGTGGCATGTGCATGCTATCTCCCTTAAGCTTCTCAACACTGGGTGGGGGGGGCTCCAGCATGCTCTTGTCTGACTCAGTCGATTTCTGTTTCCTTTTAACAAATTTAGCATTCTCACATGGTAGCCATCGCTAATTTATCTCCTGTTTTGGGCTTAACAGTGAAGGCATTACTAATGCAGCTCTTTTCCATCGATCTAGCTGTTACAGTGAGCCTTACTAATTATCTTAAAGCTTGAATTAAGGGGTTTTGTGACAGAAAGCTAATTAAAGACTATAAAACTGAGCTCATTTTTCCGATCACATGTCAAGATTAGCAGACCAAAATATCATGATTTACATTACCCTGCTTCCTTTATGTAGAAACTTGTGTGGTTAGTCTACTTTGAGGTTTTGTTATCTTGCTTTTAATCACTCCTGCATGCTTTAGAGTAGTGTAGTCACGCTGAGGTGTGTCCCACTAACAACTACCTAATGTCATTCAGAATCTATTTTTTGTCAATTTAAAAAAAGAGAACTCCTGGTAGCTAACATTATGTTTTGCAGCTGCCAGAAGCCTCCAGTCAGGCTATCTTTGCTGACAGCCAGGCTCACATCTGGGCTTTGGAAGGTAAGAAGAAATTATGACTAATTGTGTTTGATTTTCAATTTAACCTTGATCCAACTTGTTCATTATTTTCTCCAATATCCCTTATACAGGGCTGTCTTACCTTGTTCAAGCCTCGTTCTCAGAAGATCAATTTGGGGTTGTGCAGACTACATTACCCAGCATTCTCAGCTGCATGCTGGTCTTACAGGAGGCAAGTTATCATGGTTTGCTCTATCTGTACTGGGTACATTTAGACTATGGTTACAATGCAGGCAAAATTGGCCCAAATCTTTAACCCCCCTGGAAAAAAAATAGAAAAAAAAATCAGACCCAGACCACTTTCATATGTGTCCTAAATTGGATACGCATCCAGTGTTTATCAAAGCGATCTCAGTCTGAATGCTCATATCGCATTTCATCTGACTTTTACTTCACTGAAGTGAGACAGATGTCACAAATCCGAGGAGGTGAGACACGGCAACATCAATTGTAAACAATGGACAAAACAAGTGTGGCAGACACCCTTGATAGAGCTAGTCATTTCAAAGAAAGTGAGGTTTTACACACACATTGACATGTAGCCTCTACATTTACTTCAGTAAACACAGCTTGCCGCATGTAACGCCACGTCTTCTTCTGCACGTGGGTCACTTGACAACCATAGACTGTTTAAACATTTAAATTATAATGTAAATAACCACACAAAATAATCAGATCTCAGCAAAAAAATCTAAACTGAGTACTGCGACCTGCATTGTGAATATAGCCTCACAGACATGAAACTGGCATACAAGTTCAACGTGTTTTTATTTATATAGGGCCAATTCACAACAAGTCACCTCAAGGCACTTTAAACTTTAATGTAAAGACCTTTGTTATTTGAGGAAAAAACCCTACAATCAGATGATCCCCTGCAACAAGCACTTGGCAGTTGTGGGAAGGACCCCCTACCCCTTTTAAGGCAGAACCAGGCCCAGTGAGAGGCAGGGATCTGCCATAACTGTTTGAGGGTGGGGGGAAGGAAGGAGAAAAAAGGAGAGCACAGAGAGATAAGGACAAACACAAACTATAGGAGACAGAAGACAGCATTTAATGACTTGCAATAGTGGCATATAAAAACATGGGGAGTGAAAAAGGTATTTGGAGAATAAATGCTCGTTGCATCATGGAAAGTCCCCCAGCAGCCCAAGCCTGTTGCAGCATAACTAAGGGGTGGTGCAGGATCATGTGACCGAGTTCTATCTATAAACTTTATCAAAAAGGAAATTTTGAAGTCTAATCTTAAAAGTAGAGAGGTTGTTTGTCTCCTGAATCCAAGTTGGGAGCTGGTTCCACAAAAGTGGGGCCTGATCGCTGAAGACTCTGCTTCCCATTCTACTTTTAGAAAATCTAGGAACCACAAGTAAGCCTGCACTCTGAGAGTGAAGTGCTCTATCAACAATAATATGGTATGAGGTCTTTAAGATAGGATGGGGCCTGATTGTTAAAGATTTTGCATATGAGGAAAAGGATTTTAAATTCAATTCTTGCTTTAACAAGGTGCCAATGAAGAGAAACCAATATGGGGGAAACATGATCTCTCTTTCTAGTGTCCATTGGCACTCTTGCTGCAGCACTTTGGATCAACTGAAGGCTTTTCAGGGAGCTTTCAGAACAGCGAGATAAAAATGAACTACCAACAGTCAAATCTAGAAGTAACAAAAGCATGAACTAGTTTTTCAGCATCACTTTCACATCAGACAGGATGCCTCTAATCTTAGCGATATTGCTTAGATTAAAGAAGGCAGTCCTACATATCTGTTCAGTGTCCACATTAAAAGAAAAAAGTGAAATAGTAAAGTTACATATGTTAAAGGTTGCATGTTCCTTTATCAGTGCCACAGAAATCCCAATAAAGTTACAGGTGTAATGGAAAAAGAAGCTGACAGTTATGTTCTGCATTGTACAAAGAATTTGAATTGACACACAGTGACCTCCTAGCATACTATAAAAGAGAAATGAACCTAAAAAAATAAAGGTGTAATTTACATTTAACAGTTAAAATCTTATGTTGTATTTATTGTATCTATATGGTATTGGTGGCATTTTATCACTTTAAGTCTTTGTTTTAAATCACACTTCATCTCTGTCTGGATTTGCACTGCCAGTTGAAACCTTTAGTAACAGCATATTTATATGACTTAAAAGTTCTTCTTGTACTCCTATAAAGTCAGAACTAAAAAAACAGATCCATAAATGATGTCCTAAAAACTACAATCACCCTCAGTTCTTGAACTTGGGTCACAAAAAGTAGGATGTTTTGAAAAAGCTCCTAGTATACTGCAGCACAATAAGTTTATTAAGCAAAATGACTACTTTAGGTAGCGCACACTCACTTAAGAGCAGTTTTTTTTGTTTCCTCTTCATCTTCAGGCTGTAGATCGACACTTCAAGCTGCCTCATGCCTCCAGTAAGCCTGTTAGATTGACCAGCAGCATGGGAGACTCGAATTACAAAACACTGCGTTTTGCTCTCAGGGCCACACTAAAGACGGCCATCTATCGGATAACAACCACATTTGGTGATCACTTAAAGTAAGTCTGCATGTGATTGAAATCAGTTATATTTTTGTATGATTATGGAAGAAAACTGCATGCTAAATGTTCTAACTCCTGGTGTATTTGTTTGATCCTCAGTGCTGTTCAGCTATCTGCAGAGCATCGGAAAAGATTGCAGCAGTTTCTGGAGTACAAGGAGTAACGCATCTGACACTGGCTGTTGTGCCTTGAGATTCTTATCAGTGTGATATATGTGTGTGAAGACAACTAGTGAAAGCCTATGATGGTTGATCTTTTAATATTTATGTCCGCACTATGTCATGGCAGATTATATTTGATAGGCTATATCGCATCTCTCACATACATGAGGAGCAGGAAGTCAAACTGAAGCACTGGAACGGGTTGGAGGACTGATATCTCTTGTGTTTGGGAGACATAAACCACCCAACAATATAAGAAGCTCATTCCCAAAGATTTTTTATTTCACTTTGTATTACAAGAAAAACACATCAAATATTCATATTTGACTTTTGTAAATTGGGATGAGTTGCAAAGGGCTTTCTGTGCTGCGTCATCTTTGCGGTTCATACTTCACCTGCTCTTAAATGGTATTTTGGCATGATGAGTGACAGATGAAATGACTAAGAAGCTATATTTGTTTTGTAATTAGTTCTCTTCAGTTTCACAGGTGTCCAAAATGTATTCTAAACATCCATTTTCATAGACATAGTTTTGGTGTATAGACCAGCCTAAAGATCTGTCTCCAACAACCCAGTAAAATACATACAAGTCAGATTTACAAATTAGACACACGTTTGTACATGTTAACTGCTTGTTTTGGTCTGATTTGTTCATGCTAAGTGAGGCTGTTCTGTACTTCTGGTTTTAAGTCTGGGTTATCATTTTGTCATTGCCAGAGTTTGAGTTCCCGTTCAGAGTCCTGTTAAATAAAAAGATATTAAGTTAATTTCTCAGGTTTGTATCATTATCAAGCAGAAACATGTGCAACCCTTCATGTTCTTAAAAATTTCAATTTTTATACTAAACACATAGTTAAGAAGTATAGGGATGGATAGTTTGTTTTTTTATGTTTGGGGCACACCATGAATTGGTTCTGTTCAAGGGTATTGGACTTTGTACTGAACCCTCACACTGGCACCCCAAATCATACATTAAACAGCATCGGGCTTTCTGTATTGTGTAGACTAGCTACATTTGGAAGGAAAATGTATTTCCATTAATACAAAAGGCTTCTTTTCTCCAACACTAACTTCACATTATATCTTAAACATTTAAAAGCTTAATTCCTTTTAAATGTAACTGAACCAATACGGAACGTGAAGCTTGACTTGAGCTGTTTTAATAAAGTAATGTTTCAAAGACAGCACATAGATACGCTATTAATGTAATGAGTTGTAATAATTGTATGTGTGTGTGTGTGTATATATATATATATATGAAAATCACTTAAAAAAACCTGTTGCTTTTTTGATCAAACACTGAATCTTAAATAGTATTAAATTTATTTTAGATATAAACATGTATGATAATGACAGGTCACTCAGTGTATTCACTGGTGGTAAATGGAAACACTACTATGCTGGACATCCAAATGTTGCATCATGTGGCAACTAGACTGGCAATTACCTCATTGGCCACTTCATTAGGTACACTGGTGCAACTGCTCATTGCAAATGCGTAATCAATCACAGGGCAGTAATCTGATGCATTCTGGCACATGGACATGGTCAACATGACCTGCTGAAGCAAGATTTTTCTAAACCACCATCTTTAAGGTTTACAGAGAAAATATCCTGTGAGCAGCAGTTTTCTGGGTGAAAATACCTTGCTGATGCCAGAGGTCAGGCGACAATGCCAGATTGTTTCAAGCTGACAGGAAGGCAACAGTAGCTCAAATAACCACTAATTTCAAACCAAGGGATGCAGAAAAGCATCGCTGAATGGACAACACTTTGAATCCTGAAGCAGATGGGCTACAGCGGCAGAAGACCACACTGGGTGCCACTCCTGTCAGCTAAGAACAGGTGATGGAGGCTACAATTTGCACAGGATCACCAAAATTGGCTAATATTAGACTGGAAAAATGTTGCCTAGTTTGATGATTCTTGATTTCTGCTGCAACAGCAGAATTTTTCAGCATTTACAGTTTGGGCCCATTAGTACCAACTGAACATTTAAATACCACAGCCTACTTGAATATTGTTGCTTAAATTATCTATCACTTTACACAGTCTACCCATTTTCTGATGGCTATGCCCAGCAGGATAACGCACTATGGCACAAAGCCCAAATATTTTCAAATCAACTTCTTGAACATTATAGTGAGTTTACTGCACTCAAATGGCCTCCACAGTCACCAAATGTCAATCTAATATTGAGCACCTTTGGAATGTGGTGGAATGGGAGATTCTCATCAAGGATGTGCAGCTGACAAATCTGCAACAATTGGATGATGCTGTCATGTCAATATGGATCAACATTTCCATGGAATTTTTGCAGTACTCAAAGGGCCTTTTATCCATCACACATGGACACAAGCTCCTCTCACCATGGAGTATTGCATCAGGAAGGGTATCTCGCATAAAAGCGATGCGGAATAATACACTGTGGTGAAAGTACATAGGAGCAGGTGAAGGTACATTATACCCTTTGACATACAGACTAGAGGAGAGGAGGATTGAACTACTGACCTTAGACAGCCTGTTCTATAAGTTTTTCTTCTATGCCAACTGTGACTTCATTAAATTAATATGGTTGCAGCTTTTGGCATCAATACTAACATTTAAAAAGATCAATCTTACTTTACATACCAAGCGCAGTTTCAAAAAACAGAGCAATACTCAATTGCATGTTTATGCTATCATCAGCTATTTAATGTGTTTTGTGCCCTTTTAAAGTGTGATGTAGTGTAGGGTTTGAGCTAAACACAAGATTAGAAGTCAGAGACTTTGTCTCCCCTAACTTTACTGATGAAGATAAGCAATGAACCTGCAAATGCATCAGTCTACAGGCAGTAGTAGTAGGAACTTTCAAAAACTCCAGAGATGCATTTGTCTCTGGCATCCTGCAAAACTGGTGACAAACACAAAGAATAGGACTGGCTACAGCTGGTAATACAAATGCAACAGAACGAGACCATGAAATGACAACATCAAGAGCACTGTCTTTGTTTATTGCACGAATCGTACATATCTTCAACTGAACTGGTAGAACGCAATATTAGGCAGTGGTGGAAAAAATGTTCATCAAAAGCCTTAATATGTATACAAGATTCCCAAAATAGCCAGTGGGAAAATCTGAATAGAACTGTCTCAAATCATGGATTAGGAAACTAAAAAGGAAACACTGCTTTTTGATTTTCCATGAAGAAGAAAAAGAAAACATCAATACTTGAAATGACAGCGGTTCTGTTCATAACAGAGGAGAAAAAATTTTAAAGAAAATGGTCATGATAAGACATTTTTTCCTCTGGATTTTAAAAGTACTTTGTCCTCATATAGAATATAAACCTCTGGATCAAAACCAATCAAAAGTTTCAACATCTTTTTTTTTTCTTTTTTTGAAGTCAAACAGCATTTGCTAAATTCTTTTTTTTTACAGTTTTAATATATATTTATATATGTACATATAAATTCAACTAACTACAGGTCTCATAGAAAATGAGAAAAGCTTGACTTTTATCGCTCTCACACAACAAATGACTGGCAAGCATATTGACCCTGCTGCTCCCCCCCCACCATCCTCATCTTCAAGCCAATATTCAGCACAGAGACAGGAGTAATGTGCTGGATGTAAACACCCGACCTGGTTCGAGTGTTTTGCTGAAAAAAAAAATTTATTTTTAAATTGTTTACTTTGTTGTCAGAAGTTATGATGATGATACTTCTTTAAGTGTTGTAAAACTACACTAAAAATATAAAGCTAACACCAGCAGGTAGTTAGCATAGTTTTATACAAAGGGGATGCAATGAGAAGATCTGGTTAGATTGGCTCTTTTCAAAGATAAAAAAGCCACAATGTTATCACTGTAAGTTGTTTGTTTAATCTAATCCTGAACCAATAAACTTCTTGGAGCTTATTCTGGTTCCTCTCCATTATCCTCTGTAAAATGGAGATTTTTAATGGCTTAAACAAACAGAATGTGACAAACGTTGAGCTTTAGATAAGCTGTTATGTGGACTTTTGTATCTTGTGACTGAACCAGGCTAGCCATTTCTCCCTCTTTCAAGACTCATGGTGAGGAAAACGAACAAGTGGATTTCCGTAAATGTTGAACGATTTCTTAAAGGAACCGCATAAACACCTGCAGCCCTTCACTTCACTCCTATCTCCATTGGCTCATAGGCAGTGTTTCAACTGTGACTGAACCAGGTCGGTTCTGGCTTTCTGAAATTACTAATTTCCCAATAGAGCTCAAAATCAGTCCTTATTTCCTATAAACGTGCAGAACGCCTTCTACCTCTCAATTTTTGTGTTCATTGAGAGGTGAACTGAATAAAGAGGGTGGGAGGAAGAGGAAGAAAGAAGTGAGGAAAGGCTGGTGGAAGCAAAGGAAATCACATCTCCTCAGTCAAGATACACTTAAGTGCAAAATACCCCCATCTCAAAAAAAAAGATTGTGGATTTTCATAACACACACTCAGTGCACATTTTGTCTGTATCTCAAACTAAAGCATCCCTGATTCAAAGTGCACTCAGTAGTGATGAAAGGAGGAAGGGAGGGAGTGGCTAAGGGCGGCATGTTGGGTAATGCAGCATGTAGAGATTTAGTAGTTCTCTGGGAGCAAACGAGTGATAGATGCAATCAGCTGCTCAGGCTAACAGCCTAAGAATCAGTATGAAACTGGGAGTGGGGCACTGGGCTACACCCTTACAAAGTCCAAATCTTGAAGGAAGTCACATTTAGGGGATGGTTTGGGGGTATGAGCCCCTCCTCGGCACAGAAAGGTCGAGAGCAAGAGGTGTGTTACTGAGAGAGAGATGGGACTGTGTGCTGGTGACATATAGCTCACGATAGGTGTCTCAAGTTGGAGGTGCATGTTGCCAGATACACACAATACATTGTTTTTGGTCTAGACCAAGCATGTAATTGATGTATGGACAAGCAAGTGCCTCCAAGTGGTTTATAGGGATGTAAAAGCAGTCACTAACCTCTTTGAACAATTCTCAAAAAACTCAAAAACAAACAAAATCTATCAGAGTTCTGGAAGTGTCTTTAGTCACCATTTGCACACTTGTAACTGCTGGGAAACGAGACATTAAGCATCTTTGTCACTATCACTCCGCTTCAACAGTATGTTTAAGTAAATGTGTGTGTTTATTTGTGTTTGTGTTAAAAGTCTGTGGCTCATCAGTGTTTGAGTGTGCCAGTGTGTCAATAGTGCTTGCCTATGTGCATCAATTCAAGGGCAATAAAGTGTGTATTTATATGTGTGTGTGTGTGTGTGTGTATGTATGTATGTATGTATGTATCTGGCTCATGATGACATGCACTGGACATGATCTGGACCTCCATCCTCTTCATCTGAGGAATCTGGAGAGCTCCAGGAATCATCTGTGTCTGGATCTGCACCCTCACGCCGGGCCTGGATTGAGACAGAAAAGAACAGAGAAAATTAATGTAATGAGACAGTATCATGACTCACATGCAAACATCTTGCTCCTTCTTTCTTAAAAAAAAAAAAAAAATCTGAAACTACATTGTAAAAATACTGGATTGTTACTTTTTACGCTTTCAAAAGACACACCAATGCAGGCACAGCATACAAGTATGCATTACAAAATCCTGAAGACACAGTTTTAACTAGAAGTGCAAAACTCTACCAAGACCATTGCGTCCGAAAACAACAGCAACATAATCATTTTACCCCACACTGTGATTTGTTGACCATGAAAACTCTTGGAATCACATTGGTACTACTGTTCGTTTCAAAGTTATTCAAGAAAAATAACGTTTCGGTAACGGTGGTTTTCCTTTGGATCTAGTTCTGCTGAATCAGCAGAGTTTCAACTACAGGTTGATGTCAGTTGCAAGTCTGTAGCCTTATACATTCTGGATCATGAGATCCTGAATGCCACTTGGGTCCTGATCAAACTTCAGCATGTTCGACTGTATGGACTGTTATTTTTATGACAACATTATAGCAACTATTTATGGAACTGGAACCAAAATTCTTGAAATTACTCCTATCCCACAATGGTAAAACACATCAATTTCATTGAAGCAATTTGCCCCTGGAATTGGTATTGGTATGGAATTGGTACTGGAAATGGTATTCTAATTAGGACTCTGAAAAAAAATCTTTGATCTGGACCTACAAAATGTAATGGTTTGTGACTTGTGCCACATCCCAGTCCATGAAAATTTTTCATTAAAATCCATTCAGAATGTTTTGAGTTGTATTGCACACACACAAATAAACACTGGTGAAAAAACCTCCTTGGTGCAAGTAAAAACTTTGTTAGATCTTCACTGTCAACTTATCTGACCCCAACAAAACCTCCTTGCAATTTGTTATTCTGTAGAAAAGTTTCTCAAGTTTTAGAACTTATTGAATTGCCTAAGATCTCACCCTTGCAGGCCGTCTGTTCCTCATGTGTCTCATCAGGAACCACAACAGCTGGGTGTCATACTGGTCTCCATGGCGCACGCTGTCCTCATCACGCTCTCGCTTGTTTTTCTTCATCACCTTCACAAACAAAACAAACAGGTGTGAAAATGGAGGCTAGAGAGCCTGTAGTCTCAGCAAACATGTCTCTGACACAAAAAGAAGACATCTACAGGCCTTAAGAAGAAACCTTAAGACCTTTACAGAAGCGCTTTAAATGAAATTTAGGACTTTAGCCACCAAGAGCAATTGTTATGCCATTTGTCATTAAACTTTCATCTTTCCATTTCTGTAGATTACCGATTAGGCCATTCCTAAAGCACTGTGTCACCATGAAGTTCTAAGTTCTATGCTTTATTAAACAGAGACCACAACTGGTAAATTTTTCTAAGTAATCTCATCAGTCCACTGTTACTATTAACTGTGCTGAAACACATGCACTCACTGGCCACTTTATTTGATAAACCTTGCCATTTCCCTTTTGCCTTCAGAACAGCCTTAATTCTTCATGGCATATATTAAACAAGGTGCTTGAAATGTTCCTCAAAGTTTTGAGTCTGTATTGATATGGCAGCATTAAAAAGTTGCTGCAGATTTGTCAGCTGCGTTTCTCTCAGCTGCACATCCATGAGGTGACTCTCCTGTTCCACCGCATCCCAAAGGTGCTTTATTGGATTGAGATCTGGTGACTGTGGAGACCATCTCTGTACAATGAACTCAATGTCATGTTCAAAAAACTAGTCTTAAATTATTTGAGCTTTATGACATGGTGCATTATCCTGCTTTAAGCAGACATCAGAAGATGGGTACTCTGGTCATAAAGGGATGGACATGGTCAGCAATAATACTAAGGCAGGCTGAGGCATTTAAACAATGCTCAATTGGTACTAGGGGGCTCAAAAAGTGTGCCAAGAAAATATCCTCCCACACCATTACACCATCAGCCTGAACCGTACATGCAAAGCAGGATGCATCCATGTTACCATGTTATTTACAGCAAATTCTGACCCTACCATTGAAAAGTTGCAACTGAAATTCAGACTCATGAGAGCAGGCAACATTTTTCCAAGTCTCCACTGTCTAATTTTGGTGAGCCCATGTAAACTGTAGCCTGAGTTTCCTGTTCTTAGCTGACAGGAGTGGCATCCAGTGTGGTCTTCTACTGCAGTAGTCCGTCTGCTCTGAGGTTGTGCTCAGAGATGCTTTTTGGCATACCCTGGTTGTAATGAGCGGTTATTTGAGTTACTGTTGCTTGTTGCTGTATCAGCTTGAAGCAGTCTGGCCACTGTCCCCTGACCTCTGGCATCAAGAAGGCATTTTCACTCAGGTAAGTGCCACTCACAGGATATTTTCTCTTTTTTTCGTACCAGTCTCTGTAACCCTACAGATGGTTGTGCAAGAAAATCCCACTAGATGAGCAGTTTATGAAACACTGAGACCAGCTTGTCCAGCACAAACAACCATGCAATGTTCAAAGTCAGTTAAATCATCTTTCTTCCTCGTTCTGATGCTCAGTTTTAACTTCAGCAGGTCACATTGACTGTGTCTAAATGCAGAAATACATTGGGTAACTACCATGTGATTTGCTAATTAAGCATTTCCATTAACAAGTAGTTGAACAGCATACCCAAGAAGCCAGTTAATGTAGAAACAGCCAAAAAGGTAAGTTCAAACTTTTAAGAAGTTAAAAAAATTAATAAATAAACATGCAAGTGTTATGACATTTTTTTTTAACCTTTGGTTGTTTAGCAGGCACACATCCACTAAATTACATGAGGCTAAGTCACCTTTTCTGAATTGAGTTAAATGTGAATCAGTGTGCTTTTACTGTTATGACCTTCATGAATTGACATGTGTCTGTTCCTAAAAAAAAAAAAAAAAATAGCATGCCCTTAATGATGCAGCTGCATCATTTGTATAGCAGCTGAAAATGTGTAGAGGGTGTAAAAATAGTGGTACTGTGTGCTGGAAATCTGCATGGTGATGTGAAAAACATTTAAGACCCACCCAAAATGAATTTAATGAGATTTAACTTATTGTTTAATATTTACACAGTGTAAGTATTAAAATGTGAGTACTTAAATATGCGATGAGTCTTCATAAATGGACCTCAAAAAGACTTATTTCTTTTCATAATCACCATAACATATTAAACAGAGTGGCTTATAATGTAAAAAATTTCATCAAATAAAAAAATAAAATACTTAAGAGGTTTTAACTTCATTCTTATGGCAATGAAGGAAACTGTTTTACTCTGCAGTATCTTTGCAAATACAAGACTGCAGTTATGCAAAACACAATTTTAGATGCATCAGCTTCTCATGTAATAGCAAAAGTACAGAATAAATTAGGCTTTGTATTGTATCTAATGTTTGCAGAGACACTGAATCATTTCTTCCACAGACTTTTGCAGTGCATTAGACAATTATGTTTTGGCAAATTTGCTTCGATTTTCACTTTCAAATCAGTAGTTTATACAAACATGTTAAACTGGATTTACTACAAATCTTTCTGAGCCACTCAGGTTGCAATATTACAGGGACTTTGGTGTAAAGAACTCCTTTGTCTGTACAACTGTTGATTAAATTGTAATCAAAGCCAACAAAACACTTCAACAACGCATACCACATAAAAGGGGACATTACCTCTTTTAGACCCTTGAGTCCTGTGGGGCTTTCGGCTGTGGGGGCCCACAGTTTGATGTCATGATCCAGCCCACTGGTGGCCATACCTGGCAGATGAGGATGTGGCTCCAAACAGTTCACCTACAGGTTTTAAGAGTAAAACAATTAAGTCCTAAATGAAATGCATAAAGTGACAATAAGACAATAAGAAAACTTGCTAAGTAACATCAGAAGGTCAAAGGTAAAATGCTGCCACTTACTACTAAAACCAAGTAATCTGAGTGACCACACTATCAACTAATCTGTCCCACAAAGTTTTTTCTGTGATTCAAAAAATGTGTTGTACTAGCTGACTGTGACTCACCACCCCTCCTCTGTCTCCCTCCATAAACTGGACAATACGAGCAGAGTACTTGTCCCACAGGTAGATGTGCCCACAGTCACTGCCACTGACCACAAACTCACTGCATGGCCCATAGAAATTCACCCCCTTCACTGTGAGAAACAGGTAATAAAGAGAAGATGGTACAGTTTCAGGGCCACAAATTTAAAATGACCTCACAGATATTAAAAAAAAAAATACTAACTTTGGAAAAATTAAAATATATATATTTTTAAACCAACAATTTGGCATGGAACATGGTGACCTTGATTTCTTCCTCTGCCAAAAGGATTTACTTTGCCAAGTGGCGCTCAACAAGCTCATCATGTATACTTTGACATATTTTATTTTTAAATGAAGTGAAGATATTACATGTGACAGATGGAGGAGATGCAAAATAAACAACTGCAACAAATATGTGTACAATGATAACCAGTGGCCTATGTTAGTCTAAATGTATATGTGTGAGTGGGTGACAGTGAGGGTTAAAATAACTTCAAAATATTGACCTGCTGTCAGATAAATTTTTGTAGTTTTGGCTGTACCATACAGGTGTTGTTTTTAAAAATGTGGCTAGATGCAAACTGCTTTATTACTGTAACTGGTAGCTAAATACCTGTGGCATTATTGCGGTGTCCCTTGTATCTCCTGCGATAGTCTGCCCCATCACTGTGGTTGGAGTCAAACAAGTAGATGTCTTCATCATTGTAACTAGCCAGGAGCTCTGGACAGACAAGAAACATCAAACAGTCCTTTGTTTAATTTTCTTTAATGTTATACAGACATAAGAAGGCTGTAGCTTTTGACAGCTCATTAAGTCAGACAAAGCGTTGATGAACTGATGTAAACTGCGCTTCATCTAACCTTACTGGTGCACAGCAAAGAAAGATTTTTGAAGAAATCTAAGAATTTCAGTCAGTAAGTACAGTCCTAGTTTTATTTGAGTGTCACTGACATTGCATGGTGATTGCATCACATCACACGAACGCAAGAATAATAAAACAAAAAAAAAATTGAGAAAACAAAATGTACATGTCTTTATTTTCAACAAATACATGTTCATGAGAGAATGAGAAAAGAATGAGGAAAGTTCTTTTACCTGTGCCATCATGACTGTACACAAGGCAGGTTATGTTGGTTTTAGACTCACTGGATACCAGATGTGAGGGGCAAAACTTTTTCAGTACACCATTGTTATCATTTTCATTAATCTTCCTCTGGTCATAAATCCTAAAAAAGTGAAAACAAGAAACTGTGAGTAGAGATAAAGAATCAAAGGGTAACATCTAGGTGGATCAAATATTATCATACTATTTTCATAGTATCTCATTTACATTTTCTGAGGGAAAAAAAGGCACTAACTGGAACCTGGTTCATACCTTACATACTGATCTCTCCCGCCAACAGCAAAGTGGTGTGTCTTTGCTGGGTTGACAAAGATGGTGTATAGTCCCACTTTTTTATCACCCTCCTTTACAACCACCAGTTTACTGGCACACAGATAGGAGACAAAAAAGATAACCTTATTATCTATGAAGAGTCTCAAATTTTGTGATGATATATGGCAAACAACAAGAACATTGCACTGGCCAAAAGGGAATTTGTGTACAAGCAGAAGTCGCTGAAATATCCAACATTTTAAGTTTCATACATATTTTTAAAATATCTGTTTATGTTATTTGTCAACATGTTGCACAAGACCGAAGATTTTGGAAACTTACAGCAAATTTACTTCTATACTAAATACTAAACATTGTACCACTTACTTGGCAGGACGGTCTAGACGCAGGTCAATGCCAAACACAACAGCATCCTCTCCAGCTGACAGAAAGGAGCAAGGTGAATCTGGTTCAAGGGCCAGCTAAAAACAATAAAAACACTGATGTGACACTAGTTCAAATACTTTTGGGCACAAAATACATCTCATCACACCCACCTTGTGTGCAGCTCCTTTGTGCTGTGCTACCCGCTTTGTGTTCTTGCAGCGCTGCGTGGCAGAGAGCTCAGCCACTCTGATCTGACCATCACGAGCACACATAGCCAAGGTGGAGTCTCCACTGTGAGGCAGGAACTTTGCCTAAATTAAATGCAATGAAAAGACCAAAAATACATATATCCACAATTTACATTGATAAGTTGTTTACTCAGTCACTTCAAGAAGCTTCAATTAAATATTACAAAATAATACACTCATAATTAAATAGGAATTTACAGCTTGTTTCTGGTTTACTTCTTTTTACCATTCTACTGCTGTATCATTTGTAATTCTACTGCTTATCTGTGGTCCAAATTTATTGAACTTGTAAAATCCATATGACTTTGCTCTGTTTAAGAACAAGAAATCTGCTTAGGAGGGGAAAACATAGACATTTTTAAATTACAACTTATTAAACAGCTATTCAACATTTAAAAATTACTTCATAAAACCACAGTTTTTCTAATTAAAAATCTACAGCTTTTTTTACTTCTGCTTTCTTTCAACATTTTAAATCATACTGTCTTTTTTCACTTTTAACATTTAATTGGAAAATAACAAAAGGAGTAACTAATAATGAATCTCATCCATATCATCCAATTGTTTTGTCTTACCTGAAAGACATTGCTCTTGTGTCCACTGTCAAACTCCAGCTCAGCACGGCGGATGGCCCAGTCCCAGATCACCACACGGAGATCGTCACTGCCTGATGCCAGGCGTGTGCCTGAGGGGTTGAAATGCAGTGTGTTGACACAGCCTGTGTGCCTCTCTAAGCGGCCCTGAAGCTCCAGCCTCTGCACAAGGCCACGGGCACCACACACACGCCTCACAAACTGATGCGAGTCCCTGCCGATCTCTCTGGAGCGCAGTGAGGGTACTGCCCGCCACACAGGGCCACGTAGGTCACGAAGCTCTGCTCCCAGCCACGCCTCCATGGCTTCGTCATCATCTTCATCATCATCATCATCATCATCTTCATCTTTCTGTTCTTCTTCTTCATCCTCGTCATCATCATCATCTGAACTGGAGGAGTGATTAGTGCCGCCACCAGGTCTGTTCCTCTTTCTAGCTGCCCTTTTCCCACCATCTTTTTCTTTAGCCTTCTCTCGTCTCCCTCCCTCACTCTCCCTTTCACCATCCTCAGTCAAGGAGTAGAGGCCACTGCCATCCATGCTGTCTGTGTCTTCATCCTCTTCTCCCTCTCGGTTTGTCCCTGTCTCTCCTTCCACATCTGGCATAGATTTATCTCCAGATGCCTCTGCTGTTTCTTTGGGAGCTACAGAAATAGGTAAGGCCAAAATAAGGTTATGGCAACACTGTCTCACAAGGAGCTTCAATAAAAGGTGGTTAACCCCCCAGGTGAAAAAAATAAAAATGAAATCTATAAAATAAACTAATGTGACATATAAATGTTAAGTAATACATGGTAAGAAAAAATGTTATTAGGATATCAAATATGTTTTCACCATACTAAATGCAGTTACACTACAGGAGAAGAGTTACCATCTTGAGAGGATGACTCTGTTTGCCCCTCTTTGCTTCCAGAGGCATCCTCTGCCTTGTGTTGATCTTCTCCAGACTCCTTTTCTTCAGAACCACCTAGAAAAGCCAAATTTATTCATTTTTTCTGATGAACTTTGAGTGCTGAGGATCATGACAGCTTGCACTGATGCAGTCAGTATAAATCAGTGGTTCTCAAACTGTGGAGTGCGGACAATCAGGTAAAAAATATTAAGTGGAACTA
The DNA here is from genome assembly GCA_015106775.1 of Etroplus canarensis. NCBI lineage: Eukaryota > Metazoa > Chordata > Actinopteri > Cichliformes > Cichlidae > Etroplus > Etroplus canarensis. The sequence continues at coordinate 2,554 of VUQH01073382.1, read as the reverse complement.
AGGTGAACAGATATGGCTTTTATATGAAAAAGGAACACGCAGACGCTACTGGGCTGACAATATGCACTTAATTTGAGCAATTAAAGGTGGCTCCTTTTATATAGTTAGTCACTGATACAATTCTGGGATGTGAGATGTGCATTTGTGTGTGGTGTTGTGGGACATGCCAAAAAAAAGTTTGAGAACCACCGGTATAACCCGTGACTATTGTTTTCTAGCATTGATCGTTTACCGTTAAGCACTGTTGATTTGCCGTCAGCCTCAGCCATTGTATTTCCTGCGTCGACCCAAGGGAGAACCTTTGAGTGTCACACATGAAAACAATATTAAGGGCGCACTGTCAAGTACTCAGAATAAGAGTGGACAGCTTGAGTATGAGCAGACGCCAAAGCCTGCACTTGATAAGCTCTCGTCAAACACCGACTTGACACTGTTTACCGAGGGATATAAGTTACCCGTTATTCTCGTAGGTTTTAAACAGCCAGACCAATTTTACTAGCTATATACAGAGGCATGTAACTAACTCGTTTGAGAGCCGAATCACAGGCCTGTTTTGGCTTTGTGCTGTTTAACTGTGCATTGTCTTACGTAAAACAGCAACTGCTTGACTACCTGGCAGTTATTACCGTCAGCTAACGCTACCTAGCAAACTTGGGGCTAACAAATATCGAAACTAAAACACAGCTCTAAGTTCTGCTGCAAAACTAACCAGCAGGTTGTCAGAACGCCAACAAGCGGCTAGCACGGCTTATACGTGCTAACTAGCAGAGCTAGCGTTACCTGTAGTCGAAGGCCCGACGAGGCGTACTTCTTAGTTTAGTCTTAATCTTTATTGCAGATTTATTTGCTCCACCTCGCTGCTTAGCAGATAAGCTAAGTGCCGCGACAGGGAATTCTTTCACGAAAAGCACACGACATTAGGAATGCGTGCATAAATTTTTAAGGAAAAGTCAGACTATAGTGCGAGCTAGCTGCGCTCACAGCAGATTGCTGCTCTGTTTATGTTTTGACGGTTCAGCTTTTTCTTTTTTTTTTTTCTTCTTCTTCTTTTTTTTGGAGTTACATTTCCGGTTTCGTACTTGCGTGTTCGTTTACCACCGGAAGTTGGCAACCCAGGGATTAAGATAATAATAATAATAATAATAATAATAATAATAATAATAATAAATACGTAAAAAAACAAAAACTAAACGCACCATAATTATTTCGACAATAACACTTAAAAAAGTAATTTTGCCTCTGTACACCCCACAGTGTATTTTAAATCAAACAGTCAAAATGTGATCCAAATGCAGACTTTAATCTTTAATTCAAAAGGTTTAACAGAAGAATTACATTAATTGTTAGAAACATATGATAGGGTGCCAAGAGAGGAACTGTGGCATTGTATGAGGAAGTCAGGAGTGGCACAGAAATATGTAAGGGTGGTGCAGAACAAATGTGGTGTTGTTAAAGGTAGGTTAAGAGAGATGATGATGATCAGCGAGCAACATCATGCCTACAAAGAGTACTACAGATAAGATGTTTGCTTTGAGAGAAGTATAGAGAAGGTCAGAAGGAGTTGCACTGTGTCTTTGTGGAGCTAGAGAAAGCATATGATAGGCTGCCAGGAGAGGAACTGTGGAGTTTTATGAGGAAGCTGGAGGTGGCACAATTGAAGATGTTGAGATTTTCACTTGGAGTGACCAGGATGGGGAGAATTAGAAATGAGTACATCAGAAGGACAGCTCAGGTTGAGAAGTTTGGAGAAAAAGTCAGAGGCAAGGTTGAGATGGTTTGGACATGTGCAGAGAAGTGATAGTAGATATGTTGGAGAAAGGATGTTGAAGATGGAGCTGCCAGACAGGAGGAGAAGAGGAAGACCACAGAGAAAGTTGGAGATGGAGATAGTGAAGGAGGACATGCGTTGGGCTGGTGTCACAGAGGAGGATGCAAGAGATAGGGTGAGATGGAGGCAGATGATTCACTGTGGTGACCCCTAAAGGGAGCAGCCGAAAGAAGAAGAGGAAGAAGATTAAGAATTATAGCCATTTTTATACATTGTCCTTCAGTATAGTGCAGGGGTCTTGAATCTGCCGCTCCAGAGTTGCATGTGTCTTTTTTTGCCCATCTCCAGTGGCTCCCTGTGACTTTGAAAAAATAATTTAAAAATTTGTCTTCTTTCCTTGCCAAAACTGTAGGCTTACCAGTATACTTGATCTATACCAAGAAAGCAACAGAAAGTCACATGGAAAAACAGGTCCACATTAAGCACACTGCATTTGCTGAAAAGTTTTTTTCTTCTTCAGCAGCTCCCTTTAGGGGTCGCCACATTTGCCTCCATCTCACCCTCTCTTGCATCCTCTTCCCTCACACCTTCGGCATATCCTCTTTCACTACATCCATGAACCTTCTCTGTGATCTTCCCTTCTCCTCCTGCCTGCCAGCTCCGTTTTCAAAATCCTTTATCCTATATATCCACTATCCCTCCTCTGCACATGTCCAAACCATCTCAGCCTTGCCTCTCTGACTTTGTCTCCAAGCTTTTCAACCTGAGCTGTCCCTCTGATGTACT
>VUQH01073374.1:6186-19058 GCA_015106775.1 Etroplus canarensis | reverse complement strand
AGCAGCTTCATGTTTCAGCAGGACAATGATCCCAAACACACTGCCAATGCAGTAAAAGCCTACCTGGATAGAAAAACACACAATGGAACACTATCAGTCATGGATCGGCCTCCCCAGAGCCCAGACCTCAACATGACTGAAGCAGTGTGGGATCATGTTGACAGAGAACAGAACAAAAGGCAGCCAACATCCAAAGAAGAGCTTTGGAATGTCCTTCAAGAAGCCTGGAGAACTATTCCTGAAGACGACTTAAAGACAGAAAGCTTGGCTCAGAGAGTTCAGGCTGTGCTGGAGAATCAAGGAGCTCAGACTTGTACAGACTCTATTTTTACCTCACATACTGTATTTCCAGTTATGTTTGCACAGATTTTGATAAATCTTTGCACGTGTTTCCTGTCCTTTCTGGAACTTTTGAAGAATGGCTCAAGACTTGTGCACAGTACTGTAGATCATTATTTAGTTCATATGTTTGGTGTTACTCGCCTCTGAGGTTAGTGTAGTTGTATAATATGAAGGTTTGATGGTATGGTGCCAGTAAAACGTGTTGGTGTGCTGCCTGAAGCTCTGCTGTAGGAAATGCTGTGAAGTTTCTGGAGCTCTGAGTTTAAAAGTTCTGGATTTTAAGCGCAGTCCTGTAAAAATAATCTTCAAATGGAGCCTCGGAGCGTTTGTGCCAGATTATTAGCGTTATGTAGGTCGGTTTATTTATACCCTTTTATTTGTGAAGCGGAAATAGAAGACGGCGGTTTCCGGTCCCCGCTGTGAGTCCCGCCCCGCCAGCCTGTGCCATCTTGCGTTTAGCAAAGAACAAAAACGGGCGAAGAAAAGCGGCCCGGCCCGGGGACGGGGAGAGGATTTCTCACGCTGGTTTTAAAGCGGGCGCTTCAGAACGGTTTGGTGCGGCTGGACAGCATGCTCGGAGGAGGAGCGGCGCGGAGAAGCAGCAGCCACACCCCGCAGGACGGCTCCGGTTAACGGTAGCTCTCGGGCTATCGAAGCTAAGCTAAGCTAAGCTAAGAGCTAAGCTAGCCAATTAGCTGCGGCTAAGCGGGACGGAGGCGAGCGCCGAGTTTCCGTCTGAGCCGGTCTCCGCCTCCTGGAAACCCCGAAATAACCGCACCGAAGTCGGCCGGGATCTGGGTGGGAATGTGGTGACCGTCTGCCGAGAGGAACCCCGGGCTATGAGGATAGAGGCTCGCTGCTAGCTCGGCTGCTAACGGTTGTTTTTCGGTCCAGAGCGGAACCACAATAAGCCGCGGTGAGTACCGCTAACATCCCCGCTAGAAAGCCCACCCGGAGGGGGCTCGGACTGGGGTCCGGGGTGTGCCATTTGTAATAAATAATGTTATTGCTGCAGTGTGTTTAACTGTTGACTGAGGGAGTTCACCGGAACGTCTGGCTCTGTAATCCTGCAGGGTTTTATTTCCGACCGGTGTCCCCGTTTTGCCAGCAGCTTGTTTTTTGTCTGATATCTGTGCCTCCGTGTACCTTCGGCTGCTCCCCTGTACTCTCCCCAAAGGGGTCAACTCAGCGGATTAATCCGCATGGGTAATTCGGCAGAGGTTTTTACGCCGGATGTCCTTCCTGGCGCAGCCCTCTATGGTGAGAGGGGCTTGTGTTATGCGGCCACAAACCTATCAAATCCGAACCAGGATCCCCAGTTTTTAGCCTTCTCCTCACAGCGACAACCCAGCCCGGCAGTCTCCACACAGGCCGCCTGGATACAGGCATGTAACGGTCTTTATGTGAGATATGATCTGGATTTAAATGCTCAGTAACCAGGCTGGTTAAGCTGCTGATAAGGTATCAGGGAGGGTTGAACCGGAGGCCATTTATGGAGCGTCGGTGTCCAAACCAAACTAACTTAATGGATGTGAGGTTTCCGTTTTTGGCCAGCTCTGGATGCAAAGATTATGTAATCCTTAAAATCAAAGCCACTCATCTTGAGTGGCCTTGTTTCCTCCTAAATAATTTCAGTGAGATTTGTTATAAACACGCAAGCGCTCTTTCCTGGGGAGGTTTGGCGTCAGGTCAGGGGGAAAGCGTTCAGCTTTGGCGGTACGGCTGTGTGGTGATGCCGTTTGGGGATGTTTTCGCGTTCGGGCTCCTTCGGGAGGACAGTTAGAACCACACACTCCTATTTCCTGTGAGCAGACCACTTCTGTTTATGTAAAAATGAGCAATCAGCCTCCCTGGGACTGCAGCATTCACAACAACTTAGCTTTAATTATGCAAAACTTGAATGCAGCTCTGAGCGAAAATTCAGCCATGTGATCGAGGTCATTCAGCACCACTGACGCACCGCAGTGCGCGTCACGCTTTGCGTTTAAAAAGAGCAGTCTGAGGCTCTGCTTCCCACTTTTCCTCTCTGGGTTTTCTGTCCCAAGCGCTCCTCTCAAATGTCACTTGACTGAACTTGTGTGAGTTTGCTTTTCCCATGCAGGAAGTTGAGGAAACTTGCGCTCCAAGTCTGTCTCGCGTGCTCAGGCTTGCGGGACAACCCGTTCCTCGGAAAAGGGACAAAAATAGAAAGCGTAAGATGCTTTCTCGCCTCAGAAAAGATGGGTGCAGTTAAGCGTAAAGCTGAGAAATCGAAGATAATAACAACCAACCTTTGTGACTAAACACAGGAGCGCGCATCCCAGCACACGAGCTTAAAGCTTCATACATTTCTACTTGGCCAGGAACACAACAAAGGACTTATGCAACAGAGCAACCGTGACCCCATTTGAACGCTGCTGTTATTTCTGTTGTGAACGTTTAGTGAAGCTTATCAAATATTTTAAAGTCTTTTAAAAGAGTCTGAAAGCTTTTAAAGAGGAAAAATATATCGACCTACTGGGCAATAAGGGCAAAGAAATCATGCTTTGGTATTTTTAGGCTGGATGGAGACACAGGGAACACACTGCTCAAACAGATGAAGCTCCTTCCACATGAGTATCCCCTTGTAGGGCTCTGGCAGGGCTCCTCCTGTTTCTCAGTTTAACAAAAAGAAACAGATACCGGTCCTGCTGCTGGGTTGATGTCTTTCTGCGACCCCGTGTGGCTCTCCTCGCGTAGCAGCTCGTCTGCTGGTGTCTCCTCCACGCTCCGAGACCGTGCCGGGAGACACAGCAGACATCCTCGTAACGGCATGTGTGGACGGGCCACCGTGGAGAGGCTGGACTACCTGTGCAACCTGAAATCAGTGAGGAGGGATTAGGGGAGAGAGAGAGAGAGCAGTGCTTTTGGGGGCATGTTTTGTCGTCGCCTCTGCTGTGCACCTGTTGTGCACCAAAGCAGGTCAGGTGGATTTGCAGGAGTTTCTGCTTCCTACCTGGACAGATCGATTTACCTGAAGTTGAACTGACTTTGTGTTATGTTGTTTAAAACACTAACATGGGGCTAGCTTAGTTTCACAGTCTGTTTTTACCTGCAGCAGGTGGCAGTAGGCCACGCCCCCAAACAGACACTTCAACTGAAGCCGCGTGCTGCTGTGGACACGGATTTTACTCGCCTGATAGACTCAGTGTGGGTTTATGTGGGTGCGATATTTAGAACATTTTCACTACTTTACCCGCTGTTGGAAAGACAGGAAGTGAAGCTGTTAGAATCCACCGTGCGACATTCACAAGAACAAGGATTTTACCTCGCAGAACACCGGAGCTGTTGGTGCTGTACCCCCTCGATTGGTCAGTTATTTCATGTCACTGTGTGGCTTTTAGGTTGGAGTGGGTTACCCTTTAAATACACTGTGCGTGTGTGTGTGATGTTGCATCTCCAGTGGGATTTTGTTCCGTGTGTCGCAGTGTTTCAAATCACACAGCATGTCTATATGAAGTCTTTTATTTTGAAAATGGATCGGATTCTCTTCCCCTCATTTGTATGTCTGACTTCCTGAGCTCCTGTCCAAAACAGACCCAGAGATTACTGAACAACATGACGTGGCGGGTTGCTTCTGTAACGGTGCCTTCGGTGGAATTGCAGTGTCATGAATATTACTGCCGATAAAATTGCCTCAGAGATGACTTACAAGCAACAAATAATATGCAAATTAAAATAAAGTCCTCAGCTGCTCCCTTGTATTCTCGCCAGTGGGTCGCCACCGCTGATTAATCCGCATTGGTAATTTGGCAGCGGTTTTACGCCAGATGTCGTTCCTGACGCAACCCTTCATAGTGGGAGGGTTTGTGCCCCCATTGGGAATCAAACCAGGGACCTTCTGCTTGAAAGGCAAAATGTGTAAACCGCCAAACTGCAGGGACACCCCTACAGAATGTAAAAAAATAAATTACTGTGATTTTAAAATTTCCTGAAAGAACAATAAGAGCACATTAAACAACATCAACAAAATGTTGAAATTAATGAAATTACAATGAAATAAATAAAAATATCGTAACGCTAAATAAATCAAAAAGTTAGGGAACGTCGTTTGACACCAATCAGGAGGCTCTTATCAGTGGATGAAATGATGCACAGCTGGACAAAAATAGAAAGCGTTAAAACGCCCAAACGGTCAAACTAAAACAACGATGCTTTGAAGAAAGTTTTGTCCTGAGTGGGCGGGGTTAGGGCTGCTGTACTCCTGGGCTAGTTTAGAGCCGAACAAACACGTTAAACTGCCAAAGTCACAAAGTGAGCGTTAGCTTTCGCTTTGCTCAAAGTGAGTCTGGTGTTTTTCTTCTATCTAGTTCATGTTACTAATTTACTAATTTGGTCCTTCAGAGACCTCGCACTCAGCTCCGCAGACATGCTGCAGCCGTTTACTGTCACCAGGGGGCAGTGTGATAAACAGCAGGCCTGTGGGCTCCTCTTGGTTGCTGTTGCTGATCCTTCAGCCAGGGGAGGGAACGAGCTGAAGTGAAACCAAGTGATAAAAACGATGAAAAGCGTCGCTGCGGTGACTCTTTGATGGTTTTTCTGCCCCGGCCTACTTCTTTTCAACCAATCAGCATTTGACCGGCTCAGCGTCATCCGCGTTGAGCCTCCTGCAGTTGGTTTTTTTGGAGGTGTGCGTAGGTTGCGTTCCCTCTGCGTTGGCTCTGCTTTAAAGTTAGGCGATTCCAGTCGTCCTGTCATCCCTCTTCGACACTGCTAATGGCCAATCGCATCGCTAACAGTGTGAAGGCAGCAGCGCGCAGGCATTCACCCTCCACATAATGTATGACCCAAACACAAAACCCTGGCTTTTAACTGCGTTATGTAATCTGTCAGAACGGTATTTATATAAATAATGTCTGTTGAAATTCAGTCAAAATGCAGATACTGCAAAAATAATCACAATCACACGGCAGCAACTGGCGAAGATGACCTGCTGAAGTTCCTGCTGAGCATCAGGACAGGGAAGAAAGGTGATTTAAGTGACTCTGAACGCGTCGTGTTTGTTGGTCTAAATATTTCAGGAACTGCTGTTTCCCAGGAAACCGGCCTGTGGGTTTACAGAGGAGGGTCTGGAAATGGGGTGCCACTTCTGTCGGCCAACGAACAGGAAGCCAAGGCTTCAAAACCTTAGTCCTCCTCTGACTCTCGTAACCTCTGAGCAGTGTTTGCAGCGCCTTGTGACTGGCGTGATAGAAGTCTCTGATTGGATACCACAGAGAAGGTTTCAGGCAAATTAGGATGCTGTGTTTGTCCTCCCTGCTTTCACTTTTCCACATGGGTAGTTTTTCTTCTAGCCATAGCTGCCGGCGTCTGCTTCCTTGCCTCGGTTTGAACGCCACGAGGTCACCGAGTGCCGCGCAGCGCATCACTGGCAGTTGGTTCGCTGCGTTTAGAAACGCTGTGGGGTCAGGGGGCGGGACGGCGGGAATCTGTCCGCTTGTCGGATGCAGACGCCGCGTGAAACGGGGACCCGGGCGTTCGGAGGCCTGGTTATGTCGCCGGCTCTCATCAGAGCTCCGGCTGACGCTCAGGATGAGCAGCCCCATTAACCCCATTACAGAGGGACGTTTGGTTTGTCAATAAGCTCAGTGTGCAGCCTGAGATTACATCCACTGCTCCAGCGGTTTGGACCCCCCCCTCCCCCCAGATTTATTTAAATCAGGGTTTGATGGAGCGGCGAAGCTGTGCGCTCTGATCTCCACACACAGCAGCGTCAGGATTCTTTTCTCTCACGTAGCTTTGAACCAGTGCGGACACGTGTGTGTTATCAGTATGTTCCATTTTATATATTTCCACTAGAGCTGTGATTCTTGCAGCTATAAACAGTTTTCTGGAATTTTTTTTTCTTAGCAGCAGTGGAAAATTTGAGGAACACGCATGTGCTGAGAAGCTAAAATGTCTGCTTCTCAGTGTTTTCTGGCTTTTTGTATGCAGAACGATCAAGACTTTAAGGCTGTTCCCAGCAACTCATTTATCTCTCGTTTGAAAAAATCCGCATGCTACACGTGTCTAAAACCAGGAGCACAATCAGTAATCCAGATTGAGCTCAGCCTAAGGAACAAGGTTAAGCTTAGTTAATACTGATGTGTATTTTCCTCACACTCTCTGATAATCAGAGAACTTGTGGTTACCTGGCTCATGGAGCAGTGGATTAAGACCTCCTTATAAGGACTGCTGCTCCGCAGAGTTTTAGCCGGATTTCAGTGAAAGTTTGACACACAGTGGTCCTCTGATGGGTCTCTTCCTAAACTGTGCTTGAGGTCATATGTGCTGTTTTACACACGCATCACTACTCCTGACAGTGATGATCTGGATTGTAAAGATGTACCTTCAGCTGCTCCGTGGTATTCTCCCCAGGGGGCCGCCACAGCGGGTTAATCCACATTGGTGATTTGGTGGAGGTTTCACGCTGGAAGCCCTTCTTGATGCAACCCTCCATGGTGAGATGGGCTTGTGTCCCTGCCTGGAATTGAGCCAGGGACCTTTTGCTTGTGAGGCAGATGTGTAAACCAGTGCAGTAATGTTCATAAAATGGATGTTTGCATGTCTCCCTCTGCCACCTATGTATAAACGCCGGCATTGGGTTCATTTATGGCGTCATAAAGTTTTATGCTAGGTCTGGGCTGGTGAGCGATAACAGGACGGTAACCTGGTTCACGTGATCAACACAACTTCCTGTTTTTACAAGCTTGAAGGTTTCACTGATGCTTTCCTACACTCACTGTTCCAGTCATGCTGGTACATTTTTAAAGGTCCTCATCTTTCAAATGGTAGCCCTGCTGCTATTAACCCTGTACTGATGTATGGAAAATTTGCTGAATACGCTGGCGTACGTGGAATACGTAATTGTAAGTTTTAAATAAGTTAATGGCACGCTGGAGTAAGTCATTGTACAGTGAGGTTGCCAAAACATTTTGGGTGTACACAAAATTTCCCGCTTATGCCAGCGTATGGCTCATACGTCCTGCATACATGGGTCATAAGCTGTAGGAACGTTATGCGTACGTTGAAATACGTCGAGCTAATGTTTACTGTACCTGTGAGTAACAGCGTGTTCTGGATGACCACAGCTCTCGCTCAGCGTGTTTCTAATCTACAGCTACCGTATAATGGTAGTGTTGGGTAAACAGTTGTACACAACGGTATGTTACCAAACTGTTCTGTTTACGTTCATAATTTAAAAAAAAAAACATAAAAATTCTGCATATGCCAGCGTCTTAGACAAATTTTGATGCATCAGCATATGCTTGTTGAATCGTAAAGGTGACGGGGCCCTTAGATGGTGGTGATCATGATCTTATTGGCCCTGATCATGGAGGAGTGGTCTCCTATTGGTCGACTCCCACGTTTGGAAGGTGTGGTTGTGGCAGCTGAAGGTGCATTGGTAATACACGTCCACATATTTTTGTTACGCACTCAACACTCCTGGACTCTTTGAACCAGATTGATTTGTTCTGCATGCGACTGTCTGAGAGGATTCTTCTCTACCCTGGTAATGAAGTTGGAGTTGAATGGTGTAGTTCCACTTGTGTTGGTTCTAGCTGATACGTTTTGCTGTGGAGTGATTCACAGATTTGCCTTGCAAGTGAAAGATGTCACGTGGGGGCAAAGGATAGATGGATAGAATGAACTCTCTTGTGTCATGAGGGAAATCTGCCTTGGACACAGCATTGCCACTGCTGCAGACACACAAAATCATCCAAAAACAACACACTAAAAGTTAAATACAAATAAAACAGCATAAAATAGATCACTAAGATGACTTGAAACCAGTTTAAACAATAAAAACAGTTCTAGTGAGAACATTTTAGCAGACCTTTTAGGTTAGGGTTCTGTGATGTTGGGAGGGAGGAGAGCTTGTAGTGGTGGTTTTACACTGGCTAGATGACGACTGCCAGAGGGGAGGAACTCTTCTTCTGGATGGAGGATATCAGATTGATCTTTAAGATATTTTTGGGCCTGGTGAACAACTGTTTGTCAAAAATATATATTGGAGGGACTGACAGTTTTTGTTTCCTGTTGGCTTCATCGTTATTTTTACCAGTTTCTCGCTCATTGTTCTGTGTTGGACAGAGAGCGAACAGAACCAGGCTGCCGTCCCACACCTCATCAGACTTTGTAACACGACACCAACGCTACGGTCACACTGCAGGCAGTTGTGAGTTTTTTCTGCGTGGTCGTTCACATTCTAATTTAAACGTGACGCTATCAGACTCCTGAAGAAGACGACGTGATGTCACGCGCAGCACGCTGCGTTTACAGCGGTAAATATGGATGCTACACATGTCAGCGTGTGAGGAAAACTTCACTTCCTGTCCACTAACTAGCTCCATCAGCGCTGTCTGCCATGTTTGTTTGGTCCATTGTTGACATTTGATCTCGCCGCGTCTCGCCCGCTCCAACGCAGAATTATGACGTCTGTCTCACTTCAATGACGGAACAGATGAAATGCGACGTGATCGTCAGACTGAGGTCACTTTGAAAAACGTCGGATCGATTTAAGACCACATATGGAAGTGGTCTGAACCGTCTGTGCGGTTCAGACGGTCATAAAAATTGGATTTAGGCCACAGTTTCCTGCATCGTGAACGTAGCGTAAACGATGCTCAGAATCTTCCAGCTAACTCCAAAAGAGCCCACGCAGGAAGTGGCATCTTTGGGCTAATTTAGCAGACAGGTGTTCCACATGCACGTCCCTTTTGAGGAGACCGTCCACGTAGATGCCCGGGGATCTGTAAGAGCTGACGTGCTCTCTTGGGCAGTTAATTATTACAGGGTCGTGGTTCCGCCCTCCTCTGAGGTTAAAGGTCATTTCTTGTTTTATTTGTATTTAAAATGAGATGCTGATTCTCACACCATGTTATGAATTTATCATTCTCCCTGTGATTAAGTTTAAGGACCATCACTGCCGTGCAAAAGAGTTAAAGTAAAGGTGTCCTTGGAACATTTAAATCTGTAGTCAGTAAAGAGGCAGGCACTGTAGATTTTTTAGTAAGACATTTTTGAATACTGAATGCACCTGTGTATGGTCGATTATTACACTGTCAGGCTTAATGTCCGCACAGCTTCAAACATCTGTACCTCATGTATCAAGATGAAGTCATTCAGTTCATTAGCTGTCATTATTGCTGCAACTATTACGCGACATAATCAACAACATCGATTAGAAAAATTAGTCAATGTAGAATTTTAAAGTTGACGTGTCATATTCTAAAATCACGCAAATGTGTTTTTGTAGCTGCAGTACACTACAGGAACATGTGGGGGCAGTATTGCTTTCATTGGCTGCCAAGACCACACTCAATATTAAAAAGAAGAAGGTAGAGTGAACGACAGAATAAACGGAGAGAGGAGGGTGAAGAAGATGGAAGAAAATGAGACTTTAAAAAGTGTGTGAGCGCTTCACAGAAAACAAACAAAAAGGCGGAGCTTATAATGCACTAGCGCCACCCTGGAGCTGTGACGTCAGCTCCAGATTTGTACGATTTAGAGAGTTAAGTTAATGCGTTGCGTTGATGTTAATGTTTGAACAATAATGTTTATGTTAGTTTACCTGTCGGAAACAAGGTCTCATGGACGATGCTTGCTAACCAGTTATGTTAGCTAACGAGTTAAGTGCAACAGTAAATCAGTGAACAGGAGCAGCTACACTGTCTCGTTCTCAGCAGCTGGGAACATCAGCCTCACTCTAGAGCATGTCCACATGCTGACAGTCCTCCACTGCAATCATCAATTTATAAAGTGAATCATCTGGGTACTTTTCATTGTTATTTTTGACTGGAAAAACATCCTTAATTTGAGTCCTTAGTTGAACTTTTGAATTTGTATTAATTCATTTAATTTTTATTGTGACGGTCACATTACGTAATGTTAAAAATACGTTTGATTAGTTTCAAATTCTTATTTTCATGGGTCATTATTTTAATTTTCTGTGGGAACTGTGCTTATTTTTTACATTTTTTTGTCTTTTTCAAAAATTTTCATGAACAAATAACAATTACACATTACACACACATACTGCATACTTTTGCATCATCTTTCAGTTCAAATAACATAATGAAATTGGACTAATTAACAAATTAAGGAGGAAAATAAAATTCAAAATAAAAATAAAAATTAAATTCATCAGTTAAAAAAAAAAGGAAAGGGGTGGGAACTGAGCTTATTAAGTTAAAACGGAGACATCAGGGTGATGCTAACAGGTGGGCAGAAAAACACGCACTGGAGCCTGGAATGGGAGGTGTACCCACAGAAAGCACAGATGAAAGGAGTGATTGAAATAATCGTTGACTAATTGACAGGTTAGTCAACTACCAAAATAATCATTAGTTGCAGCCGTGTAGCTGTCATACTGCCGTTTGTGCTGCTAAAATGTTTTCTGGCAGGTTTCATATTTGTTATTTGTTTCCGACAGCCATTTATTGTCTGTCGCTCCTGGTTTGGTATCAGTCCGGTGGTTTTCTCTGGCCGTCCTCAGCTTTTGGTGTATTTCCTTCTGTGCTTCAGCTCGGTGTTCAGTTTTGAAAGCAAACTTCTCTTTGCTGATGCAGTTTTTAACGTCTTTCGTGATATGTGGCTCGTTGTTGGCAAAGTGAATATTGTCCTCCTTGGCAAACACACGATCAGCACAGAAATCAGTAATAGTGTCAGTAACCTCGTTTAGTAAAACACGTTCCAGTCAGTGCACAGGAAACGGCTCTTCAGAGTCGCTCTGCTGTCCTCAGTACATTGCAGCGCTGCTTCTTGTTGGGGTTTACTGGCTTTTATGATGGATATGTAGGCATAAGCTGCACAGTGAAGTGGTCTGCGTTAACGAGAGGAGGAAGAGAATAAAAACGGGCGCTCCTGGCACGTGCTGGAGTTTCTTATGAACACGCTCAGCCAGCTTATTGGCCGCTCTCGCTGCGTCACCACTGGGAGGCACATAGGCAGTGCAGATCATGACATTTCCGAACTCTCTCGGGAAGTCAAGTGGTCTCATGGAGATACAAAGCATTTCGAGCTCCGGATCACACCTGCAGTCTTTAGAAGTTCAATATTTGCACCCCCGATCTCTACCGTAGACACAGATGCCACCCCCTCTAGTTTTTCCTGAAGTCTCGTCCCTGTTGCCCGAACACAAGAGAAGTCTTCAAGCAGGACCAGGGAGTCCAGAATGTCACTTCTAAGCCAGGATTCTGTCAGAACTATGATGCGTGACTCTGTATTCCTAACAGCTCATCTGTTTTGCAGTTCGGTGATCATACGTTGCTCAGAATTGTAGATGACTCCCCCTCGTCTGCCCATCTTTCGCCGGTGTGGTCCTTTATCAGCTGATCTCCTCCCAACCCCTGTCGATAGGTGGCCTGGCAGCATATCCCCTCTGTCTCGAAGAGCTAGCAGAGACCGCCTCGAATGTGTCCACAGCAGCTCATTATCCACAGAGAGTGAGAAGGGCGAGGAGAAATTCTTCTCAAGCCGTTTCTCATCCACCAGGAAGCGAGGCAACAGTGATAAGAGTCCTGTCCTGGGTGCTGTTTAAATGGCTGTGGGCGCTGATGCCAGAAGTTTTACCCATAACTGTGGCCTTCAGGCTCACGGTCGCCATCGTCCCTTCAAAGCAACTCCACACCGAACTTAAACAGCAGACAGTCTTAGCAGCGGAGCGTCCGTCCTTGTCACCAGCACAGCAACAACAAGCCCCTCCCACTTCGGGAGAGTTGCATTCAGAAGGGCATCCGGCGTTAAAACATTTTTGCCAAATTATCTGTGCATGTTAATCTGCCGTGGCAGCTGAAGGTACTTTGTTTCCTGACGCCCCCAGTTTTGACCTGGTCATGCTGCTGCCACAGCTGCCGGTTTGCCGACGCTTCACCAAACTTGATAGGTGTCTGCCTCCAGAGGAGTGGAAGGTCGCCCTTTAATTTTAGCCCCTGGCCCAAATATGAAGGGTAACTTCTGAATCTCTCAGAGAGAAATGGGTTAAAATCAGAAAAAATGTAACCCGGTCGAGACAGCTGTTACTGTAGTGTCTACTTTTATACCCACCAAGCAGTGACCAAAGCCCACATGGAGACGGAAGGAAATCTGTATTTTCACAGTAATGGGGAGGGAAACGCAGACTTCTCGAGTTCACCCGGATCTGATCTGGGTCTGACTGGGAAGTTGATTACAACTGTGTACGTTTATCTCATGAACACTGACTGTACAGAAGTATTCAGGCAAATTTAGACCTCCCAAGTAGTGAACAAATCCTAAGTCCGTGTTCTTTTTCCAGCTTTTAATGCACTGAGGGTAACGTACAGCAGTCAAGAGGGAAATTCAGAGCGCTTGCACACATCTGGAGCCCCAGTTGGTACCACTGGACTTTGGTTTGGAATGTATTGTATGACTGGTAAAAGTTAGTCAGAATACTTTATTAATCTCAGGGGAAATTGCATAATTGCAGGGTGCTGATGGGAGGTGGAGAACAGGCTCTCCTTCGTAATGAGTTCCCATTGGCATCATCCCACTAAGGCGTTGGCCCTGCTCTG
>VUQH01073358.1:0-11630 GCA_015106775.1 Etroplus canarensis | reverse complement strand
CTGATATTTCAAAAAATAAATCAGTGACCAATATAGCCACCCTTCTTTTCAGTAACACTCAAAACTCTTCCATCCATGGAGTCGTGTCAGATTCTCAATCTCTTGACCATCAACTTCTTGTGCAGCAGTAACCATAGCCTCCCAGACACTATTCGGAGTGGTGTGCTGTTTTCCTTCACCGTACATCTCACGTTTAAGAAGGACCCACAAGTTCTCAATAGGGTTTAGGTCAAGTGAGGAAGGAGACCATGTCATTATTCTTTCATCTTTAAGGCCTTTACTGGCTAGCCACTCATTGGAGTACTTTGATGCATGAGATGGAGCATTGTCCTGCATAAAAATGATGGTCTTCTTGAAAAGCTGCAGACTTTTTCCTGTACCACTGTGTGAAGAGAGTGTCTTCTAGAAACTGGCAGTAGGTTTGGGAGTTGAGTTTGAGTCTTCAACCCTAAAAGGTCCAACAAGCTCATCTTCAATAATTCCAGCCCATATCAGTACCCCACCTCCACTTTGCTGGCGTCTGTGTTGGAGTGGAGCTCTATGCCAAATGCTGATCCAGCCACGGGCCCATCAAGAATCACTCTCATCTCATTAGTCCAAAAAACCTTTGAAAAATCTGTCTTCAGATATTTCTTGGCCCAGTCTTGGCATTTCATCTTATGTCTTGTTCAGTGGTGGCCGGGTTTCAGACTTTCTTACCTTGCCCATGTTCTGAGCATTGAACACCTTGTACTTCTGGAAACTCCAGGAGATTTGGTGGCTCCTTATTAGCCAACTGCAGCTCATTTTCTGATCAGACAGCTGGAATGGGTATGGAGGAGTGAATCTTACATGAATGTCTTTTCTCTTCCCTTTAAAATTGACTCTGTGAAGGACTGGGTCATAGAAACAATGTATTATATGAATCTCAATGATGGCACACAGTGTATACAGATGCTACCAGTCACTGTTTATAGTAAGTACCCACTGCTGGGACATTTCCAAGCAGGCCTTTTTTTTTTTTACTATTTGATAACTAAAGGGCATTAATTAATTTCTTTACTTTTTTGCGACAGAAATGCTAGTGAGTCTCTGAATCAGGATTTAACTGGAACTGTGGAAGGCCAACAGTATGACATAAAGTGTGACATTGTTAATGTTGCACCTGCAAGAAATCTTTCAGTGATTTGGCACAAAGACAGAAAGCAAGTGCAGTCTCAGACATTTGAGGAGTCCAGTCCATCTTCATTAACTAAGTCATCTATCCTCACTCTGACTGCTCATAGAGATGATGATGGAGCGCAGATCTTGTGTGAAGCGAAGCTAAACTTGTGGTCAGAAGAACAAACTCCTCCCACGATGTGTTCAAAGTCACGTAAAGAGACTGTACTCTTGTGAGTTTTTAGCATGATCTTAATTTAACCATCACAAGAAAATGTATTGTATGTACAATCTTCAGGGTTTTCGCCCTGTTTTTAATTTTGATTTCATGTATTTCCCCAGACCCACCAACCTTCACCAAGCCTGCAAATAAGACTCTGGAACTTCAATATGTCAAAAAAATAACTTTAATCCTATACTGATATATGACTGGCAATTCCCACAAGCTGCACCAGATCAGTACAAACATCAAGACAAGAATCAATATTTCAGTCAACAAAGATGCATGTAAATTCTAAGCATTCATTACATTTTTTTTATGCTTTCTTACTGTCTATAATCATTTGTGCTATTATTCCCCATTAGGTAGTCAGCAAGAGACCACTGCTAGGATTTTAATTATGTTCTTTTTTATGTTCTTCTTATCTAATTATGTTTTATTCTTTATTTCGACATATGTGATTCACCACAAAGGAGGTGGTTATCTGACAGTATACTTTTAAAGGAAAAAAGTTACTCTGTATTATGTAATCAATTCATTTTGCTACTCTTCATTACTACATGCTTATCACTGTGGTAAAGCTACAGTAATGAGTGCTCATAATACTGAAACAACCTGTTTATAATAACATTTTCTAGCACCCATTTTGTGCATGCGTAATTTATCTCCATTTTCTGTAAAATTGCATTTGCATGGCTGTCCAATGTATTTTTTTTGCACACAGTAGGGCAAACATACAAATTATATGATTTGCCAATGTTTTCATGATTAAACAATCGCTCTCAAATTTTCCAACAAAATGTGTGAAAAAACTAGACATAAAACATTTTTAAAGGGCTAGTTTGTTCTATTGTTGTGCTTAAACCAAACACTGAGACTAGACAGAAATGTTGCTGTTTTTTGAGACAGCTTTAACATCTCGAGGTCGTGGAGATTAGGCAGTATTTGACCAACACAACCCTAGCTCTGCTGAAGTATTTGACCACTTACATCAACATCACTATTATTGTGTTAGCCCTGTGATACTGGTGACCTGTCGCTGGTGTACCCTGCCTCTTGCCCCATGAAAGCTGGGACAGGCTTCAACCTCTCCATGACCCTGAATTGGACAAGCAGAAGAAAATGGATGGATGTTTGTGTGCTTGCACCCAGCAATGCAGATCCAGTTTTCCAGTATTTTCTCCCTCCTGAAAACACACTGGGTGGTAAAAGTCAAAATATAAACTAAAGAATTCAAAAGACTGACTTTCTGCAACATGGATGCCTTGCTTTATTTGCCACCAATTTGTCTTTTGCAATTTTTAAAATATTCTTTATGTATTGCTTCTAACGCCCTAATTTATGTGAGCAAACAGAGCCTAAAGCAAAGAGAAAGCTGTTAAGCACTGCTGTGAAAACCATGACCTGTCTGGAGCTTCAGGTTTTCTCAAGCCAGCAAACAAAAAGAAATCCTGGCTGTATAAAACTTGCTTTATAGTATGCCCAGGCACCATTTAGGATGCAGACAATATAACAGGAGGACTGTGGCATTTCAGTAAAGAAAATTTGCAAATTTGTACACCCTTTTCTCCAAGCAATTTAAATGATAAAGCTTTTTTTTAAACCTGCACATCAAACTTTTGATTGTGTAATGCATGCAGTTATAATAGAAAGAACTGAATGTTTCAATCAAAACAAAAGCCTGGAAAAAAAATGGAATCAAGAAGGAAAAATGGCAACAAAAATTTGGACAATTATTGTCTTTATTAAGGTAACAGCCATATTTTACCACTATAAAATCTGGCATCTTCCTGGAGTATACTCTGAATTCCTCAGTTGTTTGATGGCCTGCAAAGAGTGAAATTAAATCAGCAACAAGAATAAAGATTCTGATCAATTGACAGAATTGACAATGAACTCACTTGGCCCATTCAACATTGAGAATAAGATGATCATATCCAAATCCTGACACTCCTGCAATGGCTCTGGCTGCATCCTCCCGACGGTGGAAACTGATAAAGGCAAATCCCTGTGGGAAACATAATGAGAGAACTATGCTCTTATTCTGTTCATTGTCAACTGTGCAACAATTCTCAGCAGTACTGACCAGTCATTAACTCAGCAGTTCATACTTTGTTAAACAAATGCAAAAATTCAGTTCCCCAGTTAAAATGATTTCGACAACCAATTTTCATTGACAGTGAAACACATATTCATAGCAGCTTCACATTTAAAGACTCCAAATTAACAAGAAAATGTTCTTAGTAAATAATGAAAAAGAAACACTAAGTCAGTTTACTTATGACACCTTCTTATACTTAAAAAAGGATTAAAAATGTTTTCTACAATTTACCAGGTCAAACATCTGTTTAATTAGCTGACCTTTGACTGTCCTGTGTTCTTGTCCTTTGCCAGATAGATCCTTGAGATTGAGCCAAATGGCCTGAAGAGCTCCTGTAGGTCTGTCTCACGGGTGTCCTCAGACAGGTTGGTGACACGAATGGTAGCATTGTCATCAGCTGCAAACATATGTCATTTATACCGAATAATGCTGCTGTACACTGACTTAAGCAGAGAAATGTGTGCGTAATATGAGCAGGAAAACCAGTTTGCACCCACCTCGGCGGTTAGGCTGCATGGACTCCCCCCTTCTTGTGCCTCCATCCCTTAGACTTGGGGGGACATACTTCCCAGTCTTGCTCTGTGCAGGCTGTGCAGGCTCTGGCTCAGCTGGTGAAAGACCAGAGGAGCAGGCAATATTAGTCATGAAAACTTTAGGAACCACAAACCACTATAGATCATCTGACAGCAGAGAATCTGATTATTAAACAATTTTCCTCTGGAAAGGATTCTGATATACAAATGGTGGCTAATGGTACCAGAGCCAGCAGGCTTCTCCTTGTCTCCAGTGGAAAGGCCAAGCTGTTCAGCCAGCTCCTTCTGCATTGGGCCCAGTGTGTCCTTGTACGGACAGCGGGTGGTCCAATGGTCGCCTTTACAAATACGACAGGAGACAATCTTCTGTCCTTTTAGTTTGTTCATGGGATCTTCATCCTGGTCTTGGGCGTTCAAGTCCTGCAAAAGGCAAGAGATAATCAAGTAAACAATGGGGCAGTAGCAGTTACCTTGTGTGTTCAAGTATTAGATCAATAAACAGCAGCAACAAATTAAAAAAAATCTAAATCTGAAGTTCACAAATCTCACCTCTTTGCTGGAGATAAAAGTCATGAAGACATCATCACTGACTGTGGTGGTGGCCACATTAGGACCTGGTGCATCAAACTCAGAGTTGCCAAATTTCTTCCAGTTCTGAAATGGGAGCGCATAATAACATGTCACTTGATGTTCACAATGCTGTTGATTTCAAAGTGGATAAAAGTTTGGTTTGATTTAATTTCAAGACAGACCTTTCTTCTGGCAACAGCTTTGGAGGCTTTCCTTGTCTCAATCTTGAAGGTTCGTACAATCTTGAGGAAAAAAACAACAAATGCATAAATCAACAGTATTTTGCAAACATGGTTGCTTATTGCTAGCACATTTATGGAAGTTAAAACTAAAGTGGAAATTTTCTGAAGCAAACTCAAGTTTTTTTGGGTGCTGGTGCTATGAACTCAAGATGACCTTTAGCAAATGAATAAAAAAATAAAACACTCATGTGAAACAGTTTCAGGGTAAAACCAAAGACAATGCATACTAAATTCTGGCTGCCTCACACAACCAACAATGAACTTACCTGGGAGCTATGCACATACTCACACTCACAGAACTGCAGCTCTATATAGTAGCCACTATTTTAGGCAGAAGTGGTTTTGGGTGACCATTTTTTATGTTCCCACACAGACAAACTAATACTGCACAGCAACCCATTTAAACTGTAGTAATGTTATGAGTTCATAAACAAGTAAAAATAATTAATAAGTCATTCCAGGTTGTTTTATCGACTGAAAGTTACATAAAAAGGTTATTACATGTACAAGGAAATGATCAGAGTAACTTCTGAATAGAATCGACCATTTGGCCTACAGCATGTACGTGCAAAAACACTTGAGACATCAGGTTCTATGCCACACCAATCTAAGTAATCTAATCCTTTTTCTTTCAGCTGCTCCCATTAGGGGTCACTGCAGTGGATCATTTGCCTCCATCTCACTCCATCCTTGCATCCCCTTCTGTCACGCCAACTTTCTGCATGTATTCGTTCTCTACATGCGTAAACCTTTTTTGTGGTCTTCCTTTTCTCCTCCTGCCTGTCAGTCCCATCTTCAACATCCTTTGTCCAACAAATCCACTCTCTCTCCTCTGTACATGTCCAAACCATCTCTGACTATTTCCAAGCCCCATAACATGAGCTGTCCCCTCATATACTCATTTCTAATCCTGTCTATCCTGGTTACCCCCAGCAAATCTCAGCATCTCCAGTTATACCACATCCCCAAACCATAGGTCAGAGCAGGTCTCGCCACCATCTTATATACCTCCCCTTTCACTGTTGCTGCTATCCTCCTGTCACAAATCATCCCTGACACTTGTCTCTACTCATTCCACTCTGCCTGCACCCTTTTCTTCACCTCTCTTGTGCACTGTCCACTACTTGGGATAGGTGATAGTTAACAACTTTAATTGATTCAACATATATACCACAGTAAAACTAGAATTACCTTGTACTTCTTGCCATCATCATCTATTTTATATTCCGTGACAGTTTTTATATTTCCTTTGATGGTTTCCTTGGGGGATGGTAGTGTGCCTGCAAGGAAAACATACAGCTTATTCAATGAAATGGTCCCATAAATGAATAATTTTTCTGGAGAGCCGTTTGCTTTGCATGTAGTAAGATTATCAATGGAATCTGAAGAATCACATCTTTTGGGGCAGCTGTGGCTCAGGAGATAAAACGGGTGGTCTTCTAAATGGAAGGTTAGTTTGATCCCTGGCTGCTCCAGTCTATGAGCGGAGAACAAGACACTGAATCCTAATTGCTCCTGATGTATCCACAGGAGTGGGAGTTCAATGCTTAAAAGCACTGAGTATGGATGAATGAGGCTTGTAGTAAAAAGCGCTTTGACAGCTCAGTACCGAATTGGACTCACTACACACCTACATGTCAACGTATACATGTGGGAAGACACATCTTAACCTCCGACAAACTGTTGATTATTAGCAGCGCTGGAGTCTTATTTCTAACATGGTTATGTTGCTAACACAGCATTCAGGTAACTGTCGAGTCTCAGCATACGCCACAGTCCACGGGCCAGTCACAGAAATATAACAAGCCTTTACACAATTAGACAGCCAAAATGTCTTTGTTAAATACATTTTTACTCCTGGTTCCCCTCCAAGAACCACGTGGAAGCGGCAACGGCCTCTCGGCCTCCACGTCTGCTCACCACACCGCAGCAGATGTGCTAACATTAGCTGAAGGTGCTAACAAGCGCCTTACCTTCATCTCCTTCCTCCTCAACTTGGTCTGCCCAACTGGGCTTGGAGCTTAAAGAGGGACACGAAAATGCACGATTAGCTTAGTAGAGCAGACACAGTACGGCTACAAATGAATAAAACTGTCTCAGAATACTCACTCGTCGTATTCGATCGACGGCATCCTCTCGGCTAGCTTAGCTATAAGACCTGATCCGCGCGAGACGAATTGCGTCGCCACTACACGCACTTCCGGGACATTCACTTCGCAATAAAAGTATATATTTTTTATTTCACAAAAAAAAGTCGTCCATTTTGTTTTTAACATCGACTTAAAAATATTTAATTGATGGGGTTGATAACAATACACATGTACGAAGGAGTATTAGGGCCACATTAATAAAAAGATTTTTTTAATGGTTTGCATTTTAATAATAAAGTCAAAATTTCGAGAATAAAGTCCAAATACTTTTCTATGACACTGATGGCAGTGCTGTATGGCTTCAGTTTACATACGAATGCATGCACCACAAAGCATTATTGGGCCGTAGTTGCGATAATGTCTGTGTCAGAGACGGTCTGCACGCCTGAGCTCCACACCTTCAGGATCAAACAGCTCGATCAGCTGCGTCTGCATCTGCATCTGTCCATTACCACTTACTTTATTTTGCGCAGATGTGGCCAACTCTTCCAGGTTTATGTGGGTTTTTCTTCTAAACAGAAGCATTTTTCTCCATCATCTCCTCTATTATTAAATATTATTTTGACATTTTTTTCTCAAAACATTATTTGGATTTTTTTTTTCTTGAAAAATCAACATTTTGACTTTATTCTCAAAATGCAGATCATCAAAAATGCATTTGTATTTATTTGTGCATTTTTAATGTCCTTCCTAAAAATGAGTAGAATTTAGCTTTATATCATGTTAAAATATCTGGCAGTTGAGTGTAAACTTGAATGAAATAGATCTCCTGAAGTCCTGTGAAGACGTTATCTTGTAAGAACAACTGTATGAATACAAGATGGATATCTTGAGCTTGTAAGATCATTTAAAGGACAAGTTTTGTTTGAGTGAAAACCAGAAACAGCAGACTTTAAAAGATCACAAGTCAACACTGCCTCATTAAAAAAAGTTGAAATCCAGTTTCTCGGAAATAATTAGAATGATACCTTCATTTGTCTGTCTGTTTGATTTTATTTCATTTCAATACATATTACAGACTAAAACATATAAAAATTATCAACATGATACTGTACATGCAATAAGTACCATAACAATGACCATGAAAAGTATTTCTAAAGATCAGCTTATTTATACTGTGGACTTTTTTTGGGAAGATTGTCAACATAAGTGATGCCACTCACATTAATAAATCACATGTTAACATTACCAACTGTGCTGACATGGATAGATAATAATCTGATAATCAGAACTTGACAGAGCCAGTCAGTTTCACTTTTCTTCTTGATATCTGTAAAACGCAAACTTAAAATAATAATAAAAATGAGAAGAAATTATTTATTTTTGATGTATTTTGGGAAAAACTTTCATTAAAGCAGTTGAAGTAATACTAAAAGTATTATAAATAGTTCATGCATGTGGACAATAATTCCCTGGATCTGTCCTTGTGGCAGCTGAGGCTGAATCAGTCTGTTAGGGAAGGTATTCCACTACCTGAGCAGTAAGTGGTACAGAGGGTGGTGAGGATTATCCATGATGGATAACAGTTTGTTCAGTGACTTTCTCTTCAATACATCTTCAAATTAACCAGAAGGAAGATAATCAAAGTTTTTAGCTACACATTACAGCAACAAATAAGTTTTTATTACAGATGTATTTGACTGAAAGTTAATAATACAGATTGGCAACATTTAGCAACAGAAAATTAAGCAAGTATAATATGCTAAAATGAGGATGCATTTTACAATAAATTTACAAAGCCTTACTTCCTCTCCTTCATCTCTTGAAGTTGTCCTCTGGGCTCTTTCCACAACATGCTACTCTTATACTGTCAAACACAGCCATGTAAAGGATTGGATGGATGCACATGTTTAAAACTGCCAGTCCCTTTGACACTTGGTACATGTTGTAGACCCTGCAGGAATTGTCAGGATTCCACACTCGTCTATACAAGTGCCACATCTGTGAGACATGATAAGGCACAAAGGAAATGGCATACAGCACAAGCACGGACGCCACTAACAGGGCGACTTTGCGTTTCTCAAGTGTGGTTATGCTGACATTTTTCCACACTACCCTAATCACCACACAGTAAGAAGTGAAAGTAATCAGGAAAGGAATAAGGCACCCAAACACAGAAAGAAACAATTTGAAAAAGAAGTGAGGCTTTATATCTTCTTCTTTGCAGAAGGACACACACTGAGTCAAGTTATACGGCTTATGTGGACAAGCAGAGGCAAATTTCAACACAGGGCTGGAAATGACTCCGACAATGATCCAGATGATGACGCTTGTTACTTTCGCGTGGACAGGCTCTACGTAGGAACGGGTAAAGAACGGACAAGCAAGGGCCATGCATCGGTTCACACTTATTGCCATGACAAAGAAAATGCTCACATATAAGTTGCAGGTGAAAAGAAATTTTTCGAGTTTGCACACAGCATCACTGAACATCCACTGTTTTTCCTGGGAGTAGTAGACAATCAGCAAAGGCAGGGTCAGGACATAAAGCAGGTCACTGATGGCCAGGTTACATGACAGGACAACACCGGTGTGCCAGTTTCTTCTCTCTTTGACTACGAGCAGCCACAGGGCGAACAGATTTCCTGCCAGGGCCACAACAAACTCAATCCCATACACAGCAGGCAGCACGCCTGTTTGAATCTTCTCACAGGCAGAGAAGCTGAATTCTGTCATGCTTTCGGTAATATTATTCATACAGTTCGCACCGTCCAAAACCTAAAAGTCAAAGTATGTTGATGTATTAAATTTTATCATTTGAATAAGCAACAATTCTGATGCTAGTTAAAATTCATATTTGATTTTTGTAGAAACAGGAAAATTACAAAGGCTTTTCAGAGAAACTACGGTTTTCTGAATAGCCCACAAGAGTGCATAAATGTAGGAAAGTGTTATGATTAAAACAGAGGTTAAATTTAATGAGTAATAATTTCCTCTTACCAAAAGGCAGACGTAAAGTGCGCTGAAATTTAAGTACGACTTCTGAGTTGGTGTCTTGTCTGGTGTGTGGAAGGAAAAAGTGTGAAGCTTTTTAACTGACATATCTCAGCTGATGACAAAAAAGAAACAGTGAAGGAGGGGCAGAGGTCACACGAACCTAAAACCAACTTCCTTTTATTGTCTGTATGTGTGTGTGTCACAACAAGGAACAGGAAACCCACAGCACCAGTGAAACAAATCTGTAGAACATAGGCACACTGAGGTAAACTTGTGTGGAAGTCCATATTGGTGTTTTTTCCTATTTTTAACAGCAGTACATGTTCCCTTCTTTATTTTTCTGCTGCTGGAAGTCATAAAACTTTAAAGCAAAAAGTTTTGAAACATTTTGTTATATTTTGTTGTGCGTAATTAGCATATTTCAAGAATGTGAAACCAATAACTGACAGGACATGAAAAGGAAATTTAACATGGTCTTTGTAAAATGCGGTGATTATAATGACTTTTTAGAAAAATAACTTCACCACTTCCCTTTTTTATCCTCTATGTAACACCACATTCGACAATAATATACATTTTTTTAATTTTTATTTTCTAATTTCGGTGAATACACCTTTTTTTTCAAATATCGCAGTTCAGAACTGCAAAACATACCATTGCTTTGCTTTAAATAAATGTCAAACCTTTGCCTCATAAACTCATGACAAGGATGTTTACTCATTTTCATTAGATGAAATAGTAGGTGGAAATGATCAGGCTTTCAAAGTTTTTCAATTCTAAATTTTGAATGGAAACGCTTAGATGCCAGGGTCCCATGTAATTTTGTGCTTGATTTTTTCTCCTTAAATTGGAGTTCAACTTTATGAAGACGTCTGTGGTAATAAATCATAGGGATGCATGCTTTTAACTACATGTTCATAACTTATGCGACTGCCTCATTGGGTCATTGTCTTTTATACACTTCACAATGAATCCACCAAAATAAAAATATAATATATACCCACCTTCTCTGCCCAATCAAAAACAGACTGTTAAACAAGAAACACGTACATGCTGATGAAATGTAGCCAGCTTACTGTTCCAGAAGCCACATCTTAGAAGAAATTGTAAACATTAAGTACAATTAAAACAGACTACATATTTAATAAACAAATAAATTCACTTCTTAAGTTGATGAGCCATGCTATGAAGATATGAGAGTTGTTGAAGCTAGGTTAAGAAGAGAGGTGATGATTAGTGAGCAGCAGTATGGCTTTAAGCTGAGAAAGAGTACTATAGATGCAATGTTTGCTTTGAGAATGTCAATGGAAAGGTATAGAGGTCAGACGGAGTAGCACTGTGTCTTTGAGGCGCAAGAAAAAACATATGAAACATGCAGAGAGGAACTGTGGTATTGTATGAGGAAGTCAGAAGTGGCAGAGAAATACGTGAGGGTGGTGCAGGAAATGTATGAGGACAGCGAGACAGTTCTAAGGTGTACAGTAGGAGAGACTAAACATGGCGGCGCGGCAGCAGTACGCAGCGGCCACTCCAGGAGCCACAAATGGTGCTTTAAACCTTATATCCTAGTAATT
The DNA here is from genome assembly GCA_015106775.1 of Etroplus canarensis. NCBI lineage: Eukaryota > Metazoa > Chordata > Actinopteri > Cichliformes > Cichlidae > Etroplus > Etroplus canarensis. The sequence goes on along the minus strand of VUQH01073358.1, from coordinate 163 downwards.
ATACCATAGTATCGGTATAATTATCCTTGTCTAGCGCCTGATTCTCAAGTGCATGGACATCAAAGACAGCGGCGTCCATGTTTACAACCGCCAGACCATACTCCAGCTAAGAGACCATGCGGCCACTCACCTCCACGATGATGTACTCTGCAAACTTCGTGAT
>VUQH01073349.1:2454-17088 GCA_015106775.1 Etroplus canarensis | reverse complement strand
AAGCTGTGCTGCCATGTTCTTTTTAGAGAGAAGAGGTTTTCTCCTGCAACCCTTCCCAACAAGCCATACTTGTTCAGTCTTTTTCTAACTGTTCTGTCATGAATTTTAACCTTTAACCTGCTAACTGAGGCGTGTAGAGTCTGAGATGTAGCTCTGGGGTTTTTTGCATGGTCTGACCTTGGGCTGAATTTGCTGGGACGTCCACTCCTGGGAAGACTGTGAGCAGCAAACTGCCAAAACTTGTGCTTTTATAGGGGTGCTTGCACTGAATCAGAATCAGCATACTTTATTAATCCCTGGGGGGGAAATTACTTACTGACTGACGATCAGTTAATCAGTGCATTGATTGGGAGCACCTTGTGGATGCTGACCTCTGACCTCCTGTGGAAGCAGTGAGGTGGACTTTGTCACAGGACTGGACGGTATTACGCTACGTACACACCAAACGCGATTCGTGCGGCGGGGGCAGCCGGTTTCAATGTTAAGTCAATGTAAACACGCAGTGAGAGGTCCTGCGGTGCGATTTGAGCGGCTGGTGCGGCGCGTTTCGCAAGCGGCGGTGCGTTTCAGGCGGCGCGGCGAGAATTTTCCAGAGTTGAAAAATCTGAACTTTGGTGAATATTTGCGTCGCGTCAACCAATCAGGAACTCGGCTTTGGTACTGACGTGTTGATGACGTGATCAGCGGGTGGAGTCCAAAACCAACATGGAGGAGATCATTTATAATAATATTTGTAAATTTTTTTTTTCCTTCAGTTATCTCGCCACTGGAGACTCCTTCAGGACCATAGCCAGCAGCAATATCATTATAAATGAACTTGTACTTTTATAGTAATAAGAAGAGGCGGGTAAGGTATCCAAGGTTGGCGGTAGCTCCTTGCGTCAGGCGAATTCACGTGTGGTTTATGAACACACTTTTGGACGCGCGAATGGGGGCGAATTCGCCGCACGGCCAAACAGAGGCGGCGGAGGCGAATTCGCTGCGCGAATCGCGTTCGGTAGCATTAAACATCATAGGGTTAGTGGGAACATTGTCTTATTGTCTCAGGGCTTTAAAGTTCAGTCCAGGAAGCCAGCAGCAGGGAGGATGGTCTGATCTTTATTGGTGTAGCTCTGTAAAATTCACTGAGAGTTAAGGTGGAGGAGCCTTAAAGAGGTTTCTGTTTATTTCTCAGGCTTGTTTTCCAGTGGAAACTTTCCTCCTAACTTCCAGAAACAGAAAGAGCCTGATGTTTGGATTCGTGTGTGCCGAGAAAAGCCCGTGTGGCTGAAACCGCGCGGCTGTCATATAAAACCAACTGCAGAGAGAAGCGCGCCGGGCTCCGGAACGTGACTCAGTGCTCATTTCGGACAGGAATTTTCCAAATTGCGGAAAAGAATTTGGAAATATTTAACAGCAACTGTTGGGATGCATAAACCTTAAGACTCGGGTCAGTTTTATTTAGTTTGGCTGCACAGCTGTACGCTGTCAGAGCTGCAGAGGAGGGTCCAGACTCCCACAGGAGAACATTTAGAGATGCGATGTGTGGAAACAGCTCTGCAGCTGTGTGCAGTCTTATTTCACCCTGTGACTAACCCTTTCAGTTTGACCATTTAATGCTGTGTTCTGTTAGTGGGAACGTTTCTGCGTCACACGTATTTTTTGTATCAGTCGACTTCGATACAAGATTAGATATAAATCATTTTTGTCAAGCTTAAAACATCCTTTTTCCTCCTCAGTGAGATGAGAAGACATCATGAGGTAACTTTTGGTTTGAATATGATTTACTGTGTGTCAGAAGTTGAACATTACACAACTGTATTTAAATAAATAAAGTGGTACATATACTAAACTAAAATGTGAATTCTGAGCCGTCAGAAGCTTTCAGGTTTTACAGGAGAACATTAAAGTTGTTGGTCAACTCCAACTAAAATAAAATCTTAAACTAAAATTCTAAAGCTGTAAAGTTTTATAGAACACAAAGTAAATTTTTGACTCAGTTCCAGGTAAATAAATTATGTATGAATATAAAATCAAATGTGTACTGAATCCTTTCCTTTTCCAACCACTTGAATCTGTACAAGCCTACAAAGAAACACACAAACATGGTGTTTGTGTCCTCAGGATCAAAGAGCTTGTGTCCGTCCTAGAGTCCTGACTTCACCTGCTTGGTCTTCGGTTTGAAGACGTGGTCAGTGCAGTGAGGCTCAGATATGGTTCAGATGTGAGATAACTGCTAACCAGGGTCATTACTTTAATAAATAAATCCTACATTTCCCATCATGCTTACTGTCATGGTGGGGTTTTATTTTTAAATAAAGTTGTGTGGACCTTTATGTCTCACTGTGTGCTTCTGTTGTAAGACATGGAGCTGGACAAAGTGGACTCTGTGGTGTGTGGCTGTTTCAGGTCCGGGACTTCACACGTTAAAACACATCAGTTTTTTTAAAACTAATTATTCTAATTTTTTTTATTTATTTATTTTTATTATTATTTTTAAATTTTATTTTCCTGCATAATTTATTAATTAATCCAATTTCATTACGCTTATTCGAATTGAAAAATCATGCAAGGGTATGCAGTTTGTGTGTGTAATGTGTAAATGTTATTTGTTCGTGAAAATTTTTTGAAAAAGACAATAAACATATTGGCAAAAAAAAAATCTCTCACATCACTAAATATTTCCAAAGTAATGCACAGCAGTTTGTACCCAGTAACATATTCAAATTCATGTAAAGGTGCGGTGTTACAGGTCAACAAAAATTCCACAAGACAAAAAGTCTCACTTACATCTAAGAAGTGGTCTGTGTTCATCTCATTGCATGGAGTGTCCACAATGCGAGCAGCCAGCCGGACTCCATCAGCAGCGTTGGAAAGACACTGAACGTAAGAAAAACCTTTAAGTTAAGGGAGACTGCAGCAACACGCACCACATAAGTTTATAAAGTGCCATTTATGAGCGTCGTTGACAATTATGAATCAAAACTTAGCGCAGTACCTCAAGTTCTGCAACATCTAGAGGACTGGAATCTTGTCCGACAATCACAAACTCCACAGTCACATGCTTCTTTTCAGTTCTGCGTGAGGCTGCGGAGCGCCGAGAGAAGATGGGGAAGGCCCTAGCAATGGCACAGGAGGATGCAAACACATCTGAACGCTCACACACCATCTGGAGAGGAAATAAAGACGTGTGTGAGAGCCACTTGGTAAATTAAACTGCCTTACCACTGCATGACCCAGATTTGAGTGTGATGAGACTTCCAGAGAGAGTAACAAAAGGAAAGTATGCATGTTTAAAGAGCAGATTTGTTCTGTAGCTACAAGTACCCATTGACTTCCCTCAAGAAGACGGGGAAACAATTTTGATCACACTACTGACCACAATGCAGCGGTTATTCCCTCCAGGGAGGCAAGAGCGGACCAGACGGGACACAAAATGGGCAGAGGACGGGCTGTTGTGCCTGCTGACCCGTGAAGGAAGGGCAGCCACTGCAGCATAGTTGAGGTACAGAGGGCAGCTGTCCGTGGGGTTTGGGTTCAAAGCACTCAGAGCTGCCTGCCAGATCTGAGAAAACATGAGACAAAAGTGACATTTCTGGTTCACTACAATGACATTAAAGCTTTGTATAATTTGTTTTTGTCTTGTTAAAAATCCTTTTAATTGGATCCTTCTATGCTAACTGAGTACAAGTGATCAACAGAGTGAGCTGAATGATCTCTGAAACAGAAAATATAATCCCATGTGATACTAACTCTGGCACTGCAGATGTTTAGGACAGGAATTAGATGAGCAATGTTTCAGAACAAAGCAAAGTTTTGCAAAGGCTAGAACTAGGGCTGCAACAATTCGAGTATTTCAAACAATTACAAAAAATCCTTGACATAAATTCTTTGTTCAGTGCTTTGTTTAATCCATACAACTTGTGCTCAGTGGAGGTCACCGTGATTATCACTGTCTCAGAGTGTGCTTACGCCACATTTCATGTAGCAGGCTAGGTCTCAGATATACAATTCCTTCAAAAACGTTTGTTTATACAGTCCAAAATACATGAAATTAGTGTCTTACCTTCATCAGTCAAATTCCTGCCTGATGAAAAACTTTGCCATATGTCCACTACTGACTCTGATCTCTGAGTAAAAACTCTCCTGCAGACAATGTGGGGTTTTGTGTTCTCTGTTATAGCAGACTAACTGGCCAAATAAACTTTAGACTACTTGTCAGCCAACAGTGAGAGCAGTCTAATGAGTGGTGACATGACCGGGTAATGCTGGGCATTTTTATTGATTCATTGGAATATGTCTGTTGTGCATGTTTAGTAGTTTAGGCACAATGGCATATAGCACATACAGAGACTGAAAAGAGAAGGAGGGCTGGCATTCTGCTGTTGAAGTGCAACACAAGCTTTGAAGCTCAGAAGTGTTCTGTATGGAAGATGAAGAGTGCCATGATTCAGAGTGAGTTATTTAGTAAGCAGTTATACAAAATGTAAAACGATATGCTGCATCTTATAGAGGCTGCATCTATTTGTTTTAAAACAACCTCATTTATATATCTATAGTTTAATGCCAAAATTTCACTCTATTTAGGGTGAATATTTTCTTTTCTTCTTTTTAAAGTTGCCTCTTAGGCCATTATTGCAGACTAATGACACATACACCCGAGAGGAAAAAAATGACACGCTGTCCTATTACTGTATTATATGTATAAATGTAAGTCAAATTACATAAAGCATAAATGCTAGCCCATGTTGCACACTTTCTCTCCAAATATGTTGACCTGATATTACTGTGACTAAAGTAAGCGAAACATTGAGGTGCTTTATGCTTTTTGCATCAAAGCCAGTAAATTTTCCTAACAGATTCAACACCATTAGAGCTCAATGACTCAACGTTATAAAGCTGCTACTAATGCTTTAACTTAAAATTTCAAGGAGGCTGAGGAAAAAAAAAAATTATTTAAAACTTCTTCTCAGATTACATGATGCAGTAATCGATAGAATAATAGACTACCAAAATAACTGATTGCTGCAGCCCTAGCTATAACCCATCAGCAGTTGAAGTATGTGTGTGTTTTTCCAGCATAACAAAACCAGAAGGAAATGAGCCAATTGATGAGGGGAATGTGTGACAACTAGGGTGACCAGATGTCCCTCTTTACGTGAGACTGCATAGCATTTTTTTCTCTTGTTCCCTGTCTCACATATTGAGACACTTTCCCACATTTTATTTTTATCATATTTCTTATGTCTCAAATTTATATCTACTGCCTTTCAAATTTATATTTATTTATACATGACTGAGCATCTGTAACAAAATACAATTTCTCCCCTGGGATTAATAAAGTGTTCTGATTCTGATGGGATCTGGTTTTCCAAAATTAGTCACAATGAAGTCACAAGCTATGTAAATTTTTATGGAGTGTGACAAAAACTATCACAGCCAATAGACAGATAGATAGATACTTTATACATCCCAAAGGAAATTTCAGGCGATTCTCTTCTCCCAGTTTTGCCAGTTATTAATGAGTCTAACAAGAATCTTGTAGCTTAGAAAGTGATGTGCTAGATGATGGCGGCATCACCACTAAAAGCAAACAGATTACTTGACAAAACAAAAACTGAAATAACAGTACGCAGGTATACTGGTTATCAGGATAAAAAGAGAATAAATGACAGTAGGAAGACCATGGCATAAAAACAGACTTTAGCTTCTTTTTATTTTTAATATATTTACTTAGGAAAGCAGATGAGAAGGTCAATTTCAAATAAAATACGTTGTTCACATACGAAACCCTCTCAGCATTAGTGTCCCATGTTGGCGGCATAAAAATTCTCTTTGTACCACCTTTAATTTGTCAGGATCTGGTAACTCTAGTGACAACTGGTTTCAAAAACTGTGTCACCAAGTTTCCAGATGCTTTTATAAATATCAACTTAAACAAAGCAAATATTTGCTACCCTTGAATAATCAGATCAATGCATGCGGTAGAGTATCAGTGTGACGCTGTCTGATTGACTTTCTGGTGTCTGTATTCATAGACAGAGACAATAACCTCTGAAGACTGCACAAGAGACTAACACGGCCAGAGCAATGTATTTATTTCTGAGTTTGATCGGCAGTCATGTGCTATAACCACTCATCAAACTTGGATAATCTACCTCAACGTTACGCCAATTATGTTACTACCTTACAGCGTCCATACTACAGTGGTCTGGATAATAATCTTGACTGGATAATAAGAACTAGGACTTTACCCTAAGTGCTGCCCCAGCTGTAAAATCCTACACCGTTCCAGGAACAGATAATGACCGCTGTCGGGCATTAAGTACCAGGTCTCTAATCTAAAAACAGTGATGGCCGGACAACCTTAGCAGTACACATAATGAGTAACTGACCTTATAATTCACTTTCGCTGACTACTATAAACTCGCGCGCGCACACACACACACACACACACACACACACACACAAGATCGCTTATGTCTCTTTACTACAGTCACAATTAACTAAATATCCTAGATGGACATTAGACTCCCGGGTCGAGTGTTTGCCTGCTAACGGTACTGCAGCCGTGTCATGAGATAACTTAGCTGTGCTAGCTGGCGCTAACTTTTGGTTAGCGGGACGCTAACATTAGCATTTATAAGATTACCTCTTTGCTCACGACCGGCTGGAGTTTCCCTTTGATCTGGCTCCAGCTGACCTGCTGCAGGTTGTTCTGCTGCCCGAGGATCAGGACGGGGCGGCTCTGGGGCTCTGAGTCCCCGGCAGAAGCCTTAAACTCCAGCACCACATTCGCCATCTCAGCTTAACGCTCAGGTGGACGGACTGCGTCCCTCACTAGAACAACAGCCCGGCAACGGCAGCCGGAAGAGGACAGGCTGCAGGAACCTCATACGATCTTTATAAGACTGCGTTGAAGCGGCACCAGAGTTAATATAGGTAAACCCAATTAAAACTAGGTTGAATGAATTATAATCATCAGCACTGCTCTCAATAGACCTCACATTTTTTTCAGAAACCTATACCATATCACTGTTACAAAAACAATGCACTTTTTCTGTAAATTAAAGTGTAAATATGTAAAAATGTGAACCTAACCACAAGGTCTGTTTTTATTGTAATATTAATCCTATTTTCTATTGTTATCCTAATATTGTTATTGTTTGATTATTACTATTGGTAGTAGTTGTATTATTATCAGTACTACTACTGTCTTCTTTATGGTTTGATTTCTGTGTTCATCTTAATGCTCACTTAAAATTTCCCCACTGTGGAACCATTAAAGGAGTATCTCATGTTATTGTTATTATACCATATAACATTTTGTATTGATGTACCTTTCGGCTGCTCACTTGTATTCTCAACCAAGGGGTCGCCACAGCGGATTAATCCGCACTGGTAATTTGGCAGAGGTTTTACGCCGGATGCCCTTCCTGACGCAACCCTCCATAGTGAGAGGGGCTTATGTCCCCACCTGGAATTGAACCAAGGACCTTTTGCTTGTAAGGCAAATGCACAAACCACTACGCTACCAGGGACACTATATAACATTTTGTACTATATAACTGTTATTAGAATCAGAGTTATTATAGTTTTGTATTTTCTAATTGGTTTTTAATTTTGTTTTGAATTCAGTTTAGTTTCAGTTAGTTTCCAGAGTGGGTTTGCTCATTTCAGTTTAGTTTTTGTGTTTGAAAATGTTTAGTTTTTATTAGTTTCAATGTTAGTTTTAGTTTTCTTCATTATTATAATATGGATGGTATTTTTCAGGGGAAGATTTAAGATGTTTAGATCAGAATTTACAATTCTTTGCTAAGGCAGATGAGTCAATCATGTAGACATCCTGAGTCTCAATAAACCGATGCACCAAATCCTCATCAGACAGACTGTCTCACCAAATTTAACCCAACTGACAAAGACTAGAACTAAGGACATTTATTGTATATATTTTTTAATTTTAGTTAGTTCCCTAAGCCCACAATGTCATTTTAGTTTTGATTTTTCTCAAAAGTATAGTTTTTATTTTTATTTCAGTTAACTGAAATTATTCTTCTCATCTAGTTTTAGTTTAGTTGACTATAGTAACCTTGATTACAATTATATTAAGTATATCTTTTCTTCCTATCAAATGTTCCCTGTAGGTAGTGGTTTGCACATTTGCCTTACAAGTGCAAGGTCTCTGGTTCAATTCCAGGTGGGGACGCAAGCCCTCCTCACCATGGAGGGTTGCGTCAGGAAGGGCATTTGGCGTAAAACATCTGCCAAATTAATTAATCTGCTGTGGCAACCCCTTGGTGGAGAATACAAGGGAGCAGTTGAAAGGTACTTTTATCTTTTCTTCCCATTAGCCACACCATATACACCATACCACGTATGCTTGTTTTTATTTGTGTCATACAGGGTTAATATTTATTTACGGTGTACATATATGTATATATTGTGTGTATATGTATATATCTGCAATAATATTTTGAAAAAGTCAACAGCAGCAAAAATCCTTCCAATAGTAGTGATTTATTTATTCTCCGTCAGATTATGAATGCCAGCCATAGACAAAGCAGAGTTTATTCACGTTGTTGCTCAAATCTCAGTAAATTGTATGGAAGACAGTTTGTTCAAATGAATTGCTGCAACAGAGAAATTCCTGAAGACAAACGTTATATACTTCACATCAACTTGTATTTAGAAATGTCAAACATATTTTTCCCCTAATTTTTTAATCCAAATTTCAAACATGAGTTAACATCATAACCCTAAGCAGGGTGCCTTACAGGAAAATGTAAACTTTAATGTCAGAGTGCAAATAGCTTAAAGCCATTTTAAGATAACACAGCCAATATCAATAAGGAAAAGAGAAACAGCTGGGTGTCTGGCCTTCAAATTGCAAAAAGGCAAATATTTTATGCACAACTAATTTATAAAAAGTTTGATCTTTTAAGAGAAAGGCAGTGAAGCTTGTTTGTACCAGTGCAAGTAATTTGTTCTTATTTACTTACCAAGTAAAAAAAAAAAAATCTAATCTAATTTTGGATCTCTAATTTTCCATGTTGCAGTCACAAAAAATTACAATAATTTTTAATGCCAGATGTCACTTTGGGTATTTTGCCCCCTGAGACCTTGTATAGAAAATTTAAAAAGTCATAAATCAAATAATTGTGTTTCACATATTTTGACAGATTCTCTTCATTGTAAAGGCAACATACTTTCAACTAGTGTTGAAACTATTCATTGATTAGTTAAACTAAGAATCTGACTTGAATTTTGAGGACCAATTCTGTCATTAAAACAAAAAAAGTTGAATATTTGTTTGTTCTAGCTTCAAAAATATGTCTATGTGAGAGATTATATTAATCATCTTTGGCTCTCCAACCGCTGAGAAGTAAAAATAAAAAGTTCAAAGATGTGAGTTCTTGGAACTTGAAATTAATTTAACTATTAATCGGTCACTTACTCAGATGATTTTTTTTTCCTTATGTATTCAAACTGTTAACAGCAACTAGCATGATGTTTATTCAACTGACATTTTTCTGTCCGGCTTATTGAACTGAAATGATACCTCTCTCATACTTCACACTAGTATACAAAATCCCGTCTGAGTAGTGCTTCTTATTGCACCAACAGTACAGTACACACTGACCTGAGGTTAATTCAATAATTTGGGATTTTCAAGATAATACAGGTAAAAGGTTAACTTCATTTTAAGAATTCTATATACACTAGACTTAGTAAACTCATTTAAACTACAGATATGCTTGTGACTTTTAAGCTCACTGAAGTTTTAATCATGATAATATTAGAATAATAAGGTTATTTGTATCAATGTAGTGTTTGCTACACCCTGGGCAGGATAAGAAAATAATTTTATGAATTGCATAAAGGTTTAATGCACCTGTTAGATATTTTAAATCATTTATATTAAGAAGCAGCATCTACTACTATGCAAAGTAGAACATTGAGACACACACACACACACACACACACACCATAAACACCTGAGCATTCATGCACTCATATCAACTAAGGACAAGCATGGAGAATTCAGGTTTATGTTGGTTAATAGAAGTAAATACTGACAGTGGATGAGGTTCGGGGGAGGCTCATGTAGTGTGCTCATTTTAAACCCTCCGTTTCTAATGGTTAGTAATTTATTAAAATAACTGAACTCTTAACAGACATAAAGTGAAAGCTAATATTAGTATAAGACTAGGTTTTATGCTACTGGTACTCTCTGATAAATGCCATGACACAAAAGATAAGAAAGCATGACCGCACATGTTCATGGTGACTTTGGGCTACGCTGGGAAGAAATTTGATTCTGTCTAAACATAGCTAATAGGCTAAAAGTGACTGATAAGAGTAAAATTTAGGGTCCTGTACTTAAGCATGACACAGGTTTCCACTGGACCCACAAGAGGCAGCAATTGTGCAGTTCTTCAGGATGGGGCTGAAGTGAGAGGCTGTGCCACTGCCAGCCTCTCTGGGAGGGAAAGGCTTCATGGTGGAGAGGATGAGGGCCAGACAGTTAGCTACGTTTTTGTTCGGAGCACAGGCCAATGCTGGTGTATGGCCTGCAAACGATTAAAACACAAAGAATTAACCAATGCAATGCTTCATGGATATTTTGGGGCTGGAAACAGACTGCTTTGGTATTACTATCATCGAGATATAATCCCAGTTTACCTTCCTCGTCTACAGCCATGACCGCAGCTCCTCTGCTCAGTAATACCTGCACCACAGTCGCCAGGCCTTTTCTCGCTGCAATGTGAAGAGGCCTGCATAACAATAACAGACCTAACTACAGCACGCTGAGAATAAATTAAACCACAACGGGCCTTTTTCAGACCAGATCTTTTGACTCATCACTGTAGGGAAAGCACAGGTGTGTCAGTAATGGCTTTATTCCCCTTTGGGGAGTTATGTAATGGTTTACTAGAAAACTTAATGTAAGTGTGCCATCATTCCACCTGGGCTTTCCTTACTCTGACTCTGAACATCTGGGCTGAAAGACATCTATCAAGACTTCACATGCACACAGCACACATCAGCATCTATACTGTTACATTACATTATGTAGAAATTCCAAGCTAAATATTTCCATCATTTTCAACAGTAGAGGTATCGTGGGAACACACTGGCTATTGCTTGATGACTTGTATCTCAGGGCCATATAGTTTCATATGCCAGAATTTGCTTAGGAAATTTCTAGAAGAATCTAATCATCATCATCAGACAATAGTTTTGACAAATGTGTTCCTTTTTTTGCTCTCCGCTCTTAAACTGCATTCAACCAAACCCTGCTCAAACGTTCATCAACACCACTCGGACTAGAAACAGAAACATTCTGGTACCGAAAATCTTCACCTACAGATTCTCTTTACGGAGAATAAGTGAACTCACATTTGGAGAGCGTTGTTTCTTGCATTTATGAGTGAGGAGTCAGTGATCTCTCCCAGGATCAACAAGGCACACATCTCATGACCCTAAAGAGTAAAGTACATTGGGTTCAACCGTTAAAATCATCTGCAATGCAAATAAATCTTTCAGTGAGTTTCAAGCTATGCTGCATTTCAGTACCACATTATCACATTTTTAAGCCCGTCACACCTTGATGATTTAACATATAACGTATGCCGATGTATAAAAAGAACTGCAAACATGCCGGCAAGTGTCAATTAATTTCCAGGGAAGTTTTCTATAAGTTAAGAGCATGCTGAAGTACACCGGTATACATTGTAGTATGGCAAGTCGCTGGAAAATTTTGAGCGCGCACAACATCTCCGACATTTGCCAGGGTATGGCTCATACGTCCCACATACGAGGGCCATATGTTGCAGGTACTTAATGCATACGGAGACTCACGTTACTCATATGTTGAAATACATGGAGATAATGTCTAGCATACCCAAAATATATTAACACGTGAGTAACATGTTTTTAACATATGTGCAACATATATCAAACATACCTCCAACAGATATTGACGTTTGTAGAAGTATTTGAAGTGATCATACTGAACATGTTTCTAACACACAGCTGCAGGATAATTGTGTATGTGGTGCGTTTAAGGGGAGTGGTATAAATAGGCTTCAAGTTGTGAATGCCAGCAGTATGCTAGCATTTGTTGGTATTACGTTCTATATATGTTAGTGATACGTTACGTATACGTCCATTTAACATCATGTTCTGCGTATGCCAGCATTTTAGAGGAATTTGGATGCGTCAGCATAAGCTTGTCAAATCATCATGGTGTGACAGGGGCCTTAGTATTATGAGCCATTGCAGGTTTAGCTCAGTTCAGGTTAAATTCTAAGTAATAACAGTATTAGCACGTTAAACTTGACTTTCATTCATTCATTCATCTACTGCTACACTTGTGTAAAAATTTGTGTGACACTGCATGCAAACAGTACACAGACTTGTGTGTGTATGTGACCTTGCTGCAGGCTAAGTGAAGGGCTGTGTTATTATTGGCATCCACCAGGGTCAGGTCTGGCGTCGCCTTGTGCAGTAAGAACTCTGAAATACAGAAAATAAACATAAACAAACCCAGACTACTACATCTTAAACATTTAGCTGACATTTTCGTGTGGTGTGGCACACCATCAGTGCAACAGGGGAACAGACAAGTGTTTTAAAGGAGTGAGACTTGTGAGAATCAAAACCACAGTATTAATGTGCTCAAAGAAGCTATTCTAAGAACATTCTTAAGCTCTACAAGGTGTTGATAGATCTTCACGGTTTCCAAATGCTGAAAAGAAGAACATTTTAACAGACCTGTATATTTCACACATACCAACAGCCCTGGTCTGTCCACAGGCAGCAGAAACCATTAGAGCAGAGCATCCACAGTGGTCCACAGCATTAACCTCAGCTCCCTGGGCCAGAACCAGCTGGAGCCCAGTAACGCTTCCTGAATAAGCAGCTGCATGCAGTGGGGTCCTGAAATCAAATCAAAGAAAACACTGTTCAATTAGTAAGAATAAATTTGTAAATAAGAATCTATTGAAGCTGAATCTATAAATACTACAAATAACTAGTAGCTGCAGTAGTAGTATCAGTATCTCTTCAGTAGACAAAGTTCGCGTGCATAATATAGAGAAAATATTTCACGTCACATTAAGCCATTTTTAAATTGATTAGTTTATTTTGATGCCCTGAAATCTGAAAATGTTTAGTAATCATGTTAAAAATAATTTCCATTGCACATTATAACTGTGTGAAAATGTATGCTAAACCTAAAAATATTACAATTGTTGACTGACATCTAGTGGCAGTGTTGCATTAAATAGATATAAAAAAGAAAATCAAACCCAAGCCCACCTTCCTTTGGCATCACTAACACTGACAATTTGAGGGCCAATTGACTTCACTAGAAGTCCAGCAGCAACATCATGTCCATTAACTCTGCATGTTAAAGAGAGTAATTTAAAATGTGAAGATCCACGGTAAATTTACAGTAACTGATGTCTCAAAAGCATATGTGTGCAGGTAATTATGGTACTCACAAAGCACAGTGCAATGGGGTAAACAGATTTCCTTCCTGGTTGCTAAAAAGTTTATTTTCAAGTAAAATGTGTATACATCCTTCATGACCTGAAAAAGACAGGGAACAAATGGATAAATAATACTTAAATCTTTTTGAAAGTGTTTAATGCATTATAAAACTGCTGTCTGTTAATACATAAAAATACGTACAAATGCAAATGTCCATATTGGTTCCATTCAACACAGAAGCATATTTGTCATGAATTGCTGCCCTGATGTCTCACCATGGTAGGCAGCCCAGTGGGTGGGCGTGTAGCCGCTGTAGTCCAACATGGAGTCCAGAGGGTCAGCTTTCTTTGCAGCCTTTAACAGAATGCGGAGCAGTTCCATGTGACCACAGGACGCTGCGAGGTGCAGTGGGGTCCTTCCCTGAGAGTCTCTACACAGAGCAGAAGCCCCATGTTCCAGCAGAGCAGATACACAGTCCTCACTGCCCAGCATAGCCTGAAGTACAAGGAAAAAGATATCATGTCACGGGAAATAATATATCTGGAGCATCAGTGAGGCAATAAAGATCTGATTTTCAATTTGCATTATCGTTAAATACAGTGAAAAAGGGGAAATGCTACATTCACACACTCACAGCTCTGTGTAATGCTGTTAAGCCTTGTTTGTCTGCAGCATCAGGCTTTGCAGTTTTCTCCAACAGGATGTGAACACAGTCAGCGTGACATCCGAGAGCTGCCAGCATGAGAGCTGTCCTGAATAAACAAACAGGAATTCAGTCCTGAAAGGGTTAGTAGGGTTTCTGTCATTTCTACCATGTCAGACTAGAAAGATCTTCTTATCTAGCTAGGTCTTTAAAAACATTTTTTGGATGCTCTTGTGTTTTTATTTCAGTTTGTTTATACAAAGAGTGACTTACTGTCCCTGTGCGTCTGGACTGTCGATGATATCAGCACTGTGTTCCATGTTAACCAAAAGAAGGAGACAGTCCATTTGGCCTTCAGCAGCTATTTGAGCAAAAGGGATACATGGATGTTGTTTTTTTTTTTTTTTTTTTTTATATATATATATATATTTATATAAAATTTAAAGGAACACTTTTCAATCAAAGTGCGAATTTATTCTTGATAGGTAAAATGCGCTTCAAACAAATAGAATAAA
>VUQH01073331.1:0-15444 GCA_015106775.1 Etroplus canarensis | reverse complement strand
AAAAAGCACAACATATGAAAACAATAAATGCTTAAGGACACTGACATGTCAAAAGGGAGGGGGAAGAAGTAAACACTTATTTAGTCCCACCCCATTTTTTATGTTTTACATCATAAAAAGAATAATTTTCTCCTGCTTCGCAGAACAATCAATTGAACCACAACTAAAAGCAAAGCATAACATAACATTCTCCTTTTCCATACAAAACAACTTCCCATTATCATCATTATTTCCACTATCAATATACATTAGCTTCTTCTACTTCATACGTCTTAAAAAATAAATGCTTACATTCCTTTTTAAATGGATTCAATTCCACACATTGTTTCAGTTTATCTTTTAACTGATTCCACAATTTAACCCCATACACAAACACACAAAATGATTTTCTGGTAGGTCGTACCTTGACAGTTGCAAAATTACACTTTCCCCTAATATTATAACCTGATTCTTTTTGTACAAACAATTCTTAAACATTATTTGGTAACTGATTGTTTCTAGCCTTAAACAAAATTTCAATTATTTGAAAATCCACTAGATCCACAAATTTTAAAACCCTGGACTGCAAGAAAAGTATATTAGTACGTTCTCCATAAGTTGCATGAATAATAATGCGAATTCCTTTTTTTTGAATTGTAATAAGTGGTTCTATTGTACATTTACTGTTCTTCCCCCAGACCTCAGTACAGTAACTAAAATATGGCAAAATTAAAGAATAATAAAGAATGTGGAGCGAAGAACAGTCCAATAATTCTTTTGCTCTACATAATAATGCAATACGTCTCAATATTTTACCATGAATACATTTGATATGCTGCTTCCAACTTAGTGCTTCATCAGTCACAACCCCCAGAAATCAAGTCTCCTGCACCCCATTTAAGCTAACAGATTTTATAGTTATTCTTACATCAATGCTAGTCTTATTTACACCAAATAACATAAAACTGGTTTTATTTAAGTTAAATGATAATTTATTTATATCAAACCAAACTTTTAATCTCATTAGTTTCATATTTGTCATTTTGATCAACTGCTCTAAATCCTGACCATGGAAACAAATATTAGTATCATCTGCAAATAATACAAATTTTGATGCCTCCGAAATACTGCAAATATCATTGATGTAAACACTCAATAGTTTGGGGCCTAAAACTGATCCTTGTGGAACTCCGCAAACTTTGTTATCATAAGAAGAATTGCACAGCATCTCACGAGAAAGATGACGAGACTGAGGAAAAGCTATGACAGGGTCTCAAAGTCACACATTTGCTGCAGACATTGGCCACTTTTTAAAAGCTAGTTTCTTTAAAAGTTAGGAATAATATTCTGGAAACCCAATTAAAAATATTTACAGAACTGGATTTGTGAGGTTTAAGGTTATTTTTGTTGAAGTTGGTTAATTAAATATGGACGAAAATATTAGGCCACCTACATATTACACCTACAAGAGCTTTTGTGACATCCCATTCTACATTCATAATCATTAAATATGGAGTTGGTACCTCCTTTGCAGCTGCAACAGCTTCCACTCCTCTGGGAAGGCTTTCTACAAGATTTTGGTTGTTTCCGAGGGGATATTTGTCAATGGAGACCCTCCAAGTTAGTATTTTTGCCTAACTTTTAAAGGAACTAACTTAAAAAATAGCCTGAAGTCTGCAGCAAAAGGTAAGACTTAGACACCATCTCATAGCTTTTCTTTAATCTTGTCATCTCATGCCAGATCCAAGATGATTATGATGACATTCTCTGGGGTTTTTTCTTAGCTGTTAAAGATCTCTTCATATGACAGTTCAGAGCTGGGTTGAATGAACTTCTCATGACACTGAATTTCATGTGCTAATCTAGTGGCTCTTTGTGGACTAACTTCCCTTTTGATACTCCCAGGTAATATTTGGTTTAGAAAAGTATAGGTAAGGTGGAATTAAACCCATAACAATCCCTAGCAGTTCTTCCACACTGGGGGCAATCCACATACTGTTTTAATATCTGTGCATAGACCTCCATGAGCAGGCTCCAAGTTATTCATTTCCTGCATCACTGCTAAATTTCACAGGATTGATAGTGCCTGGAATAACCTGTCAGACCTCCCCCTCAACTTGTCAGTGGATCATTACCACCTCACAGAGTGCTATCACGCTGAGAGTGAGAAGAACTGCCCATATACAGCCACACGGTGTCTGATTCATCAGCCTATCCCGTGCCACAAGAGGATCATTTATCAAGATAATGCCACACCACACCACACTTAATAAGCAAGCTCAGGGGGTGACACTAGCTGTCTGCCAAATGAGAGGTAAGAGACAACCCTGGCCTTCAGCAGACAGAGTGAGACACTTCAAAAAATGAGCGCGATGTCGCTTAAGCTCACTGCTTTTACTTTCTTCTTTCTTTGACGTTTTACCCAGGGAGTAAAGAAATTGGAAAAGTATCACCTGCTCTACTGGCATTCCTTCATATATCACCCAGGTCTAGAATACAGGGTGATATATGTTCATCCTTGCAAGTCAAATCAGGCTGAAATTGCAAGCATGTAGTGGCAATGTTTCAGGTCAAGTGATGATGGTTTATCCAAAGATTCCATTTATGGCACCAAGACACTGCTTGTTCAGAAAATTTTAGTGATGGAAAATAGGAGCAAAGTGGCCTTATGGAAGGAAAGGAAACATGTGGAAGATGTGAATGGATGGGGTGATGGAAGTAAAAATTAACACATGCATAAATGTAATATCATTTGTCACAGCTGGGTAATGTAAGCATTTTAAAATGGCAAAGTAAAAGCGTGACAAAAATATCAATGTTGATATCCAGTATTAATAAGATGTACATTTGGCTGCTCCCTTGTTTTCTCCCCAAGGGGTCGCCACAGCGGATTAATCTGCGTTGGTAATTTGGCTGAGGTTTTATGCCAGATGCCCTGATGTCCCTGACGCAACCCTCCATGGTGAAAGGGGCTTGTATCCCCACCTGGAATCGAACCAGGGACCTTTCACTTGTAAGGTGAATGTAATCCACTAAACTATGGTATCCAAATAGCAAAGCTCATTTTCTAAAACATAACATTTATCTTCTGGATCTCCTTAATGTATGGGTAAAACATTAGTCTTTTTATCGAGGTTCACAGACCATGATGCTACCTTTGACCATGACTGCAGACGGTACAGTTTTCTTTGGGGTTAAATACATCAGTCTTACTCCTTCCTTAATACCTCTGGTAATTATGGCCAAAATAAACTCCATTTTTGTCTCTTCTGGACATTACATTTTCTCCATAATCTTATTTTTCATGTGGTCTGCAATAAACTGATCACATGCAGAAAAAGATCTGCACAACAATCTCTAGGGTTTATAGAGTATGGTCCAAAGAAGAGAAGATATCCAGTGAGGGGCAGTTCTCTGAGTGAAAATGCTTTGTTAACATCAGAGGTCAGAGAAGCCAGACTGACCAGACTGCTTGGAGCTGATAGACAGGCAAAAGTAACTCAGTATGCAGAAGAGCAACTCTGAATGCTCAACACATCGAACCTAGAAGCAGATGGGCCACAGCAGCAGAAGACCACGCCAGCTGCCACTCCCACCAGCTAAGAACGAGAAACTGAGGCTACAGTTTGCACTGGCCCACCAAAACTGGACAATAGAAGCTTAGAAAAGCATTGCTTGGTCTGATGAGTCTTGAGTTCTGCTACAACATTTGATGGTAGGGTCAGAATTTTGCATAAACACCTTGTAACTGCGTTCCAGGCGGATGGTGGTAGCGTAATCGTGTGGGAGACTTGTCTAAACACAATAGCCTACCTGAGTTTCATGTCTCATCCAAAAGGCTTCTTCAAGAATCTTCTTGAAGAAGCCTTTTGGATATTCAAGAACCTAAAAAGTCCACTCACCTCCAACTCTAGTCCTTAAGACCGCCATATCACAGTGACTTGATATCCCAGATATGTATGTGATAGTACCCGCTTAGTCCTGTCATTGCCAATCTGAAGAGGCCCCTGAATGCCATCTTGTTTTATTCTAACAGCCATCCACTTGGTCTTATTTATATTCAGTTTCAAGCCCATAGCAATGTTTCCTTCAGTAACATACTAAGCGGTTATGGTAAATCTTGCAGATTGCTTGCCGTTCCTTGAGTCTTCCCATCGAGAGCATCTCTAAAAATAATTTTGGAGTATTTGTCGAAGAGCAAAGTTGAAAGAATTAAACCTTTTATAATCAAGACTTATTCTCATATGTGACCATCTCCTTGCGTACCCACGCTCTGATTTCAGTACACATTTCCAATCAGTCAAATGTTGCGTCCATCGAGCCCGAATTCGTGAAGGATATTGATGAAAACGCTGACATTAGAGGTATACGGTAAAAGGAAATGCTCGGGTGAAGTACGTCAAAATCGCACAAACAGCATTTTCTTCTAATGATTACAAAAATGAGGGATTAATTATAAATATTTTGTTGAACTGCACCGCACAAGAGGCATTATGTAGGTGCAGATCATTTACTTTCAATTTCTATTCCCCCAGTGTGGTCGTAGAGAGTTTATGTAATATCATTTATGCAACATAATCCCAACCACCATTTGCTGTCATCTTTACCATTCCAGCTGTCTAATAACAATTCCCAGACATCACATTACTCTGTGAGACGGCTGCTGATGATAATAGCAGCTCCCTCTGGTGTCATCCCTTTAGCTCCTCTGATGCATTGCCATCATGACTGCTGCAGAGTGAAGCGAAAAGATTGGGTATAAAGCCGTGAAAAGGGGGGCTGTGGTGATGAGGCCTCAATGTCCATTGAAGTGAGGGAATAATCTATCTGAGGGTGTGATATCATTTAAGTGGCTTGAAAAGGTCAGAGGGGGGACCGGGGTGTGGGAGCGCTTGGGACGGCCATTACAGTTATTCTGCTTCAGTGTGCGAGGCGCAGCGTCCTGACTGATGCCTTTGAGAGAGGATTTGGCGCTGCTGTGGTGGGCACTATACAGCAAGAGCTTTAATATATTGCTTGTGTGTGTCTGTGGATAGGTATTTGTGTGTCCCCTGGTCTGTGTGAATGAGAAGGAAGACGCTCTGGGTAATCAAGTAGCCTAGCCTAAGATGGCCTAGCCAAAGAGTTTCATTCAGGTCCTCAGATTGAGGATCTGGAGGATGCACATCCATCCACAGCCAGCCTATCAGTTCCTATAAACTCACTATCACCTTCCTCGCTCTTGACTGATGACGCTCAAGGAGCCACTCTCTTCACTTTTGACCAAAATAAACTCAGGCCAGGAAATAAATGCAACAAGGAGGTTTTTTTTCCCCCACACCACAGAAGAAGCTGATGTAATTAAATCCGTCTGCAGGGTAAGACGAGGAAAAGGCCAAGAGAGAGAAAAGGGGGGAAGATTTTTTTTTGACAAAATAATATATTCTTGAGTTGAGGGGGAATAAAAGGAGAGGAATGCTTGTGAAGTGCTGAGGAAGTCCCTGGAGGTATAATTAACAATATCTACTACTGGTATCTGTGCTTCTGCTTTCTCCCAAGCTCGTAACAGTACAGACGGAGGCAGAGGCAAAACCAGACAGACTTTCTGCCCGTGGGTTTGCCTCTGTAATCCATTCTGCTTTATGGATTAAACAGCAGCACACAACACATTTAAACAGCATTCAATCAAAGGGCATTTAGTGTACTTTTTGACACTTATCACTCGCCCATGTAATAGGACATGTGTAAATCATAACAGGTGCACCCACTGGGCCCTTTTCACAAAAGACACTTTAATATGTCACAGATGGAGAAGCCGCTGCTTTGGTTTTGTTATGCACACTGTCATGGCTGACTAGGGCACTCGAATAGACCTGATCTGACATTAATGCTATTAGCAGCTGCTTTGCTTTTCCTACAATGAAGAGTAGAGTTAAATAAGCCATCAAAGGAACAGTCTGATTAAAGGATTGACAGCTGTGTATTATCTGTCAGACTGAAGCTACTATTATCATTTCTTAGCATGGATTAGTTGCCACGCGGCCATTGGGAATTTTGATTTTTACACTTGAGTCTTGTATACTTAAAAAAACAGTCTTTGTGGACTATGATGTTTGCAGGCAACACTGTGATCTGTGGTGAGAGTAGGGAGGAGGTGGAAGAGAGCCTGGAGAGGTGGAGGTATGCAGTGGAGAGAAGTGGAATGAAAGTCAGTAGAAGTGAGAAAGAACATGTGTATGAATGAGAGTGAGGCAGATGGAATGATGAACATGCAAGAAGTATAGGTAGTGAAGGTGGATGAGCTTAAATACTTGGGTTCAACTATCCAGCGCAACAGACAGTGCACAAGAGAGGTGAAATGCAGGCAGGGTGGAATGGGTGGATATAAGTGAGAGGGGAATGTTTGCAACACACCAATGAGACCTGCTATGATGTAAGGTTTGGAGACAGTGGCACTGACAAAGGCTACATTCACATTAAAGGCAAAAGTGGCCTAAGTCAGATTTTTTTGCCTATATGTGACCCATATCTGATTTTTTTATGACAGTCTGAACAGCACAAATCCGATTATTTCGAATAGGATTGAGGTCACTTTCATATTTGGTCCTAAATTGAATACGTATCTTAAATTTTGCAAAGTGACCTCAGTTTGAGTGGTCATGTTGCATTTCATCCAACTTTTAATTCAACTCAGTTCAGTTCAATTTTATTTATATAGCGCCAATTCACAACAAAAGTTGCCTCAAGGCGCTTAGTGTTAGAGAGAAAACCCCCAACAATCAGACTTTCCCCTGTGAGCAAGCACTTGGCGACTGTGGGCAGGGAAGGGAAGAACTCCCTTTTAACAGGAAGAGACCTCCTGCAGAACCAGGCTCAGGGAGGGGCAGCCATCTGCCTCAACCTGTTGGGGGTGAGGGGACGTAACCTGGCATGAGACAGACGTCATAATTATGCTCCGGAGGAAAGACGTGGCAAGATCAAATGTCAGCAATGGACGAAACAAGCATTACAGACAGCGTTGATGGAGCTAGTCAGTGGAAAGAAAGTGAAGTTTTACTCACCCACTGACATGTGTAGCATCCATAATTACTTATGTAAACACAGTGTGTTGTGAGTGACGCCAAGTCTTCTGCATATGCACGCCACTTCAGGACCAGGGACTGTTAAGACTGGAGTTTGATGGTGGTCGCATTTAGTATAATGTGAACGATGACGCAAAAAAATTGGGATTAATCATTAAGACCTGCAGCGTGAACGTAGCCAAAAAGACATTAGATGAAGCTGGAGGTGGCAGAGTTGAAGAGGCTGAGATTTTCACTGGGAGTGACCAGGATGCTCAAGCCATCTTTTTAACCAGTAAGCATTCGGCCTGTACATGGTCCTCACTGCATACTTGCATGCAATTAGTTGCATAAGAATAATGAAATTTAGAGTGTTTCATTAAAGATGGACCCAATTTGGACCCAATTTGTAGTCTTTTATAACTCTATGCCCCGCTTTTTCATGTGGTAAACGTTTGATTCAAGGGCGGTCCGTGGTTGCAGAGATATAGTGATTTCAAATCGGAGCCATCTTGTTGAAACAGCCTGTAGAGTCCCGCTTGCATAGCTATTGTTCCTGACAGATTCTCAGCTTCTTTTCTTCTAGAATTATTTGACAGTTTGGTTATCACACTCATGTTCAAGCCGATATTTGAAAGATCAATACATCATTCATAAAAATGTCAACTTTTTGAGCTAGCTTGGCATTAGAACTGGAAAGAGCAGAGAACAGCCAGCTTTGCGCTGTGCAGTGTGCCAAAAGCAGCCTGCCAGATCTTCAAAAGCTCTTTAGGTAGCAAAGTATATTGTTTAAAAGGCTTCTTCTTTTTTGAGCTGCTCCCTTTAGGTGTCACCACAATGGCTCATCTGCCTTTGTCAACTTTCTTCCCTACATCCATGTACTTTCTCTGCGGTCATCATCTTTTGTCCAGTATATCCACTATCCCTCCTCTGCACATGTCCAAAATCATCTCAACCTTGCTCCAACCTGAGCTATCCCTCTGATGTATTTGTTTCTAATCCTGTCCATCCTGGTCACTCCCCGTCTTTTTGACAGTGCCATTGTAAGAAGGTTTCAATGCTCTAGGAGGAGTAGGGATTCTTGCCTGTAAAATGACAAACATGATCATGACCTTTAGCAAAAGTTGGATTAAGACCCATTAGGTGATCAAGTTTGTGTGCTCTTGGAGGAATAGTGATTCTTGTGAACTGTGGATGGATGGATGGACAGCAGACGCCTCGCCCTGGCATTAGCTCAATGGTCCTTTTGTCAGATGAGCTGAAAAGCCACTTGAAATCCACTTTGATGGGACCGTAAATAGCGTTTTTAGAAAAAGTAAAGAAATCAGCACCCTTCATACACACAAGGCCTGATCAGCTTCATCTGAACTACAGTGTGAGATTATCTCTCAGACACAAGGGTCTTCCTTTATCACACTTTCTATTTTGCCCTCCCTCATGCACTTGCACATTAGATGTGTCTTGCCAGAGCAGAACTCTGTGATCCAGCTAATGGATTTTAACATGGAGGTGCTGTGCTGGCAGCAACAGGATCCACCCATGTGAATGTCAGCTACAGAGGAGGGAAATAAATAACCCTAAAATAAGCCTGCTGTGTGAAACTGGTCCAAATTTGTGGCTCACATCTTATGAGAAAATCACATGATTTTTTTTCCTCAAATATTTAACAAGCGGCTGAAAATTTGATGACAGCGCGTCAAATATGCATCCGACAGAGCGGAACATCCTGTAACTTTCAGTCAGGTGTCTCCCATACGCTTTAAAGTTGAGTCAGAGATGTGTGACTGGGTGTCAGAGCTTTCTTTTCTGTGATTACTTGGTCCTGGAAAATCAGAATACTTCTCAGTAGCTGCTTAATTCTAATTCTAATATGGGTTTTATGAGTCGTGATCAAGAGCTCACTGGCGACGTGTTCAGTCAATAGCGCCTTCTCTTTCGAGCACAGCCTCAGCTTATGTGCCGACCCCAGCAAATTGACCCAGAGATTTATACAGCTATTTTCTAAAGGTCCCCGTTTGTGGGCCTACAGTCAGGAAGGAGAATTAGTGTTTCAATGGATTTCGCTTTCAATTTAAATGCCGACTGGTTGGAACATGGCCCCGGCTAACGGAGGGCCATTGCTAATGAACCCTTTTGTGTTGTGCCACTCAGAGGCTCAAACGCTTGGGGCTGTGAATCCACATTCAGCAGTGCGAGAGACACGACTGGTGTTGGCTGCCTTAGGTGGGGAATCACACAGGTTTATCTACCCTATACTGAAATAAACACATCAAGAGGACGCCCATTCAACTAGCACGAGCGTCAGTCAGGTGCGACAGGCTTGAATGAATGTTCACACACCAAAACTGAAGGTTTTCCTGTTGAGGTACAGTACGAACAACAGAAGGAATTTAGTAGCCAGATATATCACTGAAGCCACTTTCACACATGAACTCCTTCCAAAGTTGTCCTGTCTCACATGGAGGATGCAACACACATGTTCTCTCTCCTGGAAATACTCCTATTGGTTTATGTAAGGCTGCTGCTTGAATACATTTCCAAAAATAAAGGTTCTGGGAAAATTAAAACTCTGCTAGGAGAAAATTTCCTGGATCACAATTCATCTTTCAACTCAAAATTGTCAAATAGTTATCAGCTTCATGGTGGGTAAAGGAAAGCAGATAGGTCTAAAAGCTGATTAATGACAATTCCTGGGGTCTAAAGATTCTGCCTGGACTAGCCAATGCTGTCCTCAGCGGAGCCAAGTCGCATGCAGAAAAATATCTGATATATATGGAGGAAATTCCTCTGCGCCCCCTGTGGGAAATCACCAAGTGAGACTCAACCCAGTTAAAGTCATTTATTACAGAAGAAAATATACTCTTCATTATGATACCTGTTAGTGGATGGGATGTATTAGTCAACAAGTGAACAGTTTGTCCCCAAAGTTGATGTTATAGAAGAAGGAAAAATGGGCAAGCGTAAGGATCTGAGCGAGTTTGACAAGGGCCAAATTGTAATGGCTAGATGACCGAGTGGAGCATCTCCAAAACTGCAGCTCTTGTGGGGTGTTTGCAGTCTGCAGTGGTCAGTATCTATCAAAAGTGGACTAAGTAAGGAACAGTGGAGTCCATGCCTCAACGGATCAGGGCTTTTTTGGCAGAAAAAGGGGTAGGTGGTAATAGTTTTATGCTTCATCTGTGGAAATCACAAAAATACACAGGCCAACAATCTGACCAGCAAACCATGTCAACGCACAACTAGTCAGATGAGTAGGAACAGATCTCATTCCCCAGATGGTTCAGTGTTCTGACAGCTCTTCTGTCCTCTGCAGAGTCTTTCACATGTTACATTATCTTCAGCCACATCAGCACTGTGCTTTGGAGCTTACCCCAAAGTAGCAGAGTCCATGTTTGATCAGATAGATCATTAAGTCTATTCAGCTTAAACAAATAACAGAGCTATAGTGAAAGTACCATGATGTTACAGTAAGTTTAAAACCAATTCAGATTCTTTGAAGGTCATTAAATTGTTAGTTAAATTAAACAACTTCCATTATATTACACAGAATAGCTGCTTTATGGATGATGATTATTGATGTATTAACAGTTGTCATGTTGATGCTGGTCAATCATATTTTTATGAAGTAGGTGCTGTTGGCTTCTCCCTTTTTCCTCAGGAAGTCACCGAAGTGGATGAATCTGCATATGTGATTTGGCACAGATTTTATGTTGGATGCAAATTCTGCCTCTTATCCATACTTAGGACTGGCCTTGGCAATACACTGGCTTGTTAGGCTGGGCTTTTGTCTCCATCTGGTAGTGATATAGGAATCTTTCACACATAAGTCAAATGTGCAGAACACTACACTATGGAGGACACTCATATTTTATTTGGAAAATGCTTTAAATTAACTACTATGAAAAACCTTCATTCATTCTGGTGCATTGGTGGTGTTGTCAGCCAAAAGCACTTCTGAAAGCCTTATTGTGACATCTGGACCTTCAAGAATCGTTACCCATCAGCATATACCTTGCTTCAGTCACCTTATCAGTCATAAACAGTACAAAAGATGAACATATCTTCCAGGTCTGAAAAGTCAAGGCAAAGGGGGAGTGCCTTAAAGCAGTATCTTATGAATGGCCACCAGGGGGGGTGACACCTGTGGTTGCAAAAAGACTTCTGGTCCTATAGAAGTCCATGGGTAAATAGCCCTTGGACTTGTCGTCTGTCCTGATGAGTTTATGAACTAGGTCACTCTTTTCGGGTCATAACAAACAAAACATTAAATCCATTTTGTGAATTTTGGGTTGTTATAAGTTTCAAAAAGGAGGATAATGCGGGGTACACTTGTGTTTGACAAGGCGTTACCCAATGAGCATATAGTTTCACAGTCAAATTGACCTTGAGGCCTAAAAACAGCACTACAGAAATCAATGGGTGTCGTCACGGTAGCTATGGCCATCTTTTATATTGTATCAACACTTTCACGCAATCCAACAAATAGTCTTACCATCTCTGGTGCAGGTCCAGGGCTCTTTTGAAGTTTCTGTCAGAAGTGAGCATCTTCTTCACTTCTGCAATACTGTCTACAGTTTTTCTCCTCTTTTTATTAGGTTGTTGATCAGCTACATCGCTGGTTTATCATAGTTTGCGACATTAAAAAGTCATCCACTTTCCCAGATCTTAACCTTCTCCAAGTCTATCAGGGGCCCTCCCTCTGGTAACTGTGAACATGGACTTCAGTTTTCTTTTACAGGGTTTTAAAGGGCAATGACTGTGAGCAAAGAACTGAAAGAATAAATTAACAATTCATTTATGACTTTTTTGTGCGGTTGCATTTGCATTAATAATGAATGGTTGTCCCGAAATCTCACAGCACACCATTTTTGAACTACTGACATTATAAAAAATGTCTCTTGAAACTGTGGCATGATTTGAGGACTTTCATTGCAGTCATGGAAAGCTGGACTCTGGTGTGTTTTTTAAAACTGGAGACCTCATTTGATGATGTTCCTTAGGCTGTCCTGTAGGGGGTGCTTCAGGAGTATGGTGTATGGAGTTTGCTGTTACAGTATGGACTATTCCTTCCCTGTACAACTGTATCGAGAGCCTGGTTCACACTGCAGGCAATTCGGTTTTTTTGCTGAGTACCAATTTTTTTTGCGTGGTTGTTCACATTATTTAAATGCAACCACCATCAGACTCCAGGGTGAACAGTCTATGGCCCTGAAGTGACATGCATACGCAAAAAAGCATGATGTCACATGCAGCACGCTGTGTTTACAGAAGTAAATATGGATGCTACATATGTGAGCACAAGTAAAACTTCACTTTCTTTCCACTGACTAGCTCCATCAACACTGACATGCTTGTTTTGTGCATTGCTAACATATGATCTTGCCGCATCTCGCCTCCTCCAGTGCAGAATTATGTCATCTATCTCACTTCAGTGACAGAAAAGCTGGATATGCATCTGATTTAGGACCTCATATGGAAGTGGCCTGAATCTGATTTGAAAAAAATCAGATCTGGGCTGTTCAGACTGTCATGGACAAATCAGATATGGGTCACATATGTGCAAAAAAATTGGATTCAGGCCATTTTTGTCTGCAGTGGGAACGTAGTGTTTGTTACGCTCATTTCCAGTTGGTGTTGTTCCCCACCAGGACTGCCCTTTGTCATGGATTCTGTTCATATTCTTATAGGGACAGAATTTCTAGGCACAGCCAAAGGATCTTGGTGTCAGATTCAGTGGTCTCAAGATCTCTGCTTTTTGCAGATGATGTACTTCTTTTGGTTTCATTGAACAATGGCTTCCAGCTTATACTGGACTGCTTTGCAGCTGCTTGTGAAGGGGCTGGGTTGAAAATTTGGACTCCCAAGTCTGAGACGTTGGTTTTTAACAGTGAAAAAGCAGACTGCCCACTCCGGGTTGGGAATGAGTCACTGCCTTAAGCGGAGGAGTTTAAGTATCTAGGGGGCAGGAGACTGACGGATTCGTCTAACAACTGCAATAATGGAAATACAGCTGTCATTTGTAGAGCCACCACTCCTCCACACTTGAAGGAGCCAGTTGAGGTGGTTTGGGCACCTGACTAGGATGCCTCTTTGGTGAAGTGGTTCAGGCATGTCCTACCAGGAGTAGGCCACTCCAGGACACGCTGGGGAAATTACAGGGAGGGAATGCCTTTGTGTCACCACAGAAGAGCTGGAGAAGGTACACCAGTAGAGGGAGCTCTGGGCATCTCTGCTTAGAGTGCTAGCCCAGTGACCCTTAGCAGGATAAACAGCATTAATTCTTGCACCAAACCACTTTGTGACATCCAACACTTCCAATATCTCTCAACAGAAGAGATACATCAATATTTAGATAGTAGCAAGCAGATTATAAACTGACAATAGATTTTCAAAAAAGAAATCCTGCAGTTTGAGTAGCCTTTGGATTACACACAATCAAGACGTCCCATTTTCATGCGCAGTTTTTCTCTTCATTTTGCTAAGGCAATTGGATGAATCAATGGCTTGGTAAATGCATTCCCATAAGTATGTCTTCAGTAATTCAGAGTTTCCAGCAAGAAAGTCACATTTATTCCTTGACAATCAAATTTGAAAAACCACAGCACACTACTCTGAATTGCATAGGATATCTCAAGTAACTTTTAGTATTTCATTTGGTGCTTTTTTTGGACAAATGGTTCAAAGTCGATCAATCAGTACAAATATTCATTGCTGAGATTTACTCTTGGAGACAAACGACCCTTTGAAGAGGTAAATAAAAGAACGCTTCTGAAAAAATACACATTTCAGCAGTGTGAAAGAAAATGATTTTATTCTAAATTCTTCATATTTCATTCCTTATTTTTACAACAAACACCACCTTATTACAGCACAGACTGTGCATTAACTTCTATCAGCTCATTTGTTCTCTGATTAGTGCAACAAACTGGGTGATCATTAGCTTCACCCCATTCAATTTCTTATCCAGTTTAACATGATAGTCAAAGGACGGCAGTCAGAAACAGAACACAGTGGCAAAAAAGTGATAATCCTGTTGTGACCTTATCTCGTGCTGACATCCACAACCCAGGGCAGGCAGCGGTTAGATGGGTGACATTATAACTCAGCACTACCCTTCAGCCAACTCTTACAAGTTCTCCAGTTCATTTATTAGCAGTCTTGACAGTTTAGTGTCACACTGTGGGCCTCTGGAGAAGATGTGAGCTGTCACAGTTCAGAGAATCATGGCCAGCCATCCAGCAATCATAGCTACACCCCCAATGGGAGCCGCTTTGCGCAGACCGGGGTCTCCTGTCAGAGCCTGGTGGTACAGAGAGCCACAGAACATCCCGATGCCTGCAATCAGGAGGGTACCGGCCTGTGAAGAACAAACATTTGGAACTCAGCATTTTTAATCAGTTTACCAACAAATGTTACAAAGGCTGCCACACTACACTCCAACCTCTCTGCCTGCAGGCTTGCTTACTACTATAGTTTTAGCACACTCTCAACTGCAGCAATAGGGATTCCAACAAGCCCAGCAGAAAAAGAGAACAAAATCAATAACATAGAAAATGTATCTTACCTATTAATGTCTCTAACTAGCCTAGCATTAAGTTGTCTAATGCATCTTATCAGCCTCCCATTCAGTTAGCTAGTGTATGTTGCTTATTAGAATATGGACAGAAGAATTGGACCACCTATACACGACATCCCATTCTAGATCCATAGGCATTAATATGGAGTTGGTTCCCCCTCTGTAGCTATAGCAGCTTCCACTCGTAAAGGCTCTCTGCAAGAATTTGGAGTGATTCTGTGGGAAATTTTGTCAATGCATCCAGAAGAGAATTTGTGAGGTCAAAAACTGTTGTTGGACCAGAGGACCTGGCTCACAATCTAACACATCCAAAAGGTATTTGATGGCGTTGAGGTCAAGGTTATGTGCAGGCCAGTCAATTTTTTCCACACCAAACTCATCCAAACATGCCTTTATGGAACTTGCTTTGTGCACTGTATCTTAATAGCCTAACATTAAATTAACTAATATATCCTATTAGTGGGAATGTTGCAAGGCTCCTTCTTTTTTCAGCTGCTCCTGTTATGGGTCGCCTCAGTGGATCATCTACCTCCAGCTCACCCTATCCCTTGCATCCTCTTCCCTCACACCAACCCTCTGCATGTCCTCCTTCACTACATCCATCAATCTTCTCTGTGGTCTTCCTCTTCTCCTCCTGCCTGGCAGCCCCATCCTCAACATTCTTTGTCCAACATATCCACTATTCCTCCTCTGAACGCGTCCAAAGCAGACTTTATCGCCAAACTTCTCAACATGAGCTGTCCCTCTGGTGTTCTCATTTCTAATCCTGTCCATCCTGGTCACTCCCAGGGAAAATCTCAACAGCTTCAATTCTGACACCTCCAGCTCTGCTTCCTGTCTTTTTGTCAG
>VUQH01073324.1:0-14349 GCA_015106775.1 Etroplus canarensis | reverse complement strand
TGGGATTAATCCAAATCCCAGGGTGAAATCAGAATACTTGATGAAGTATTCTGATTCTGATTCTGATTCTGATGTGCTTACTGGCAAACTCTCCAAACCAAAGAACCCTTGACAAAACCCTTGTGCACACTTACACACACACAGCTGACATGTCAGTTTAAACTCTTTGTATTATCATTATTATTATTGTTATGTGTGAGATTTTCTGTGGGAGTGACCAGGATGGACAGGATTAAAAATGAGTCCATCAGAGGGACAGCTCATGTTGAGAAGTTTGGAGACAAAGTCAGAGAGGCGAGGCTGAGATGGCTTGGACATGTTCAGAGGAAGGGATAGTGGATATATGGGACAAAGGGTGTTGAGGATGGAGCTGCTGGACAGGAGGAGACGAGGAAGACCACAGAGAAGATTGATGGATGTAGTGAAGGAGGACATGCAGAGGGTTGGTGTGAGGGAAGAGGATGCAGGGGATAGGGTGAGATGTAGGCAGATGATCCTTCTGTAGAGACCCCTAACAGGAGCAACCAAAAGAAGAAGAAGAAGATTACATACATACCCGCATACACACACACAAACAGTAGTGACTGACTGCTCCTCTTAGCAAGTAAAACCAACATGAAATGAAACAGAAAAACAACCCCTCGCTTTCTAATCTGTTCACTCGACACCTCCTCCTATCTCTTTGCCTATCCTCCCTCTATTCATCCACATGCAATCTCTCCATGTTTCTCCCTCTATAAATAATCAGTCCATCTCTCCTTCTATCTATTTAACATCTCTTTGCTAGTTTTCCACCTCTGATCTAATCTCCACCCTCTGCCTCTCTGTTTCTGTCTGTCACTCCGCTCCCCCTTCATCTGATGTGATAGACAGAGTGGAGTCAGTTGAGGGATCTAACCTCGGAACACCCTCCACTCCCTCCATCCACTCAATCAGTCTTTTCTGAAAAACATAAGTACAGGTTTCCTATTACATCAGTCTGATGAAGCCAGCAGCTGAGACACGATTTCATTACTGCTGAGAACAATATGCCTTTGTGTGTGTGTGTCTGTGGGTTTGTGCGCATGCCCCCACATGTGTGTATGTGTCAATAAATCAATTCACCAAATTTGATTTTCTTTTTCTCCTTTGGGGGGTATGTGCATGTATGTGTATGTGTGCAGATGTACAATCCCAATCCCAAAAAAGGTTGGGATGCTGCAAAAAGCATAAATAAAAACACAGTGCAATGATTTGCAACTCTCAAAAATCAATATTTTATTCACAAAAGAAAACAGGAAACATATCGAATGTTGAAAGTGGAACATTTTACCATTTCATGAAAAATAGTAGCTCATCTTGAATTTGATGGCAGCAACACCACTCAAAAAAATTGGGACAAGGACAACAAAATGCTGGAAAAGCAAGTGGTGCTGAAAAGAAACACCTGGAGGAACTTGTTGCAACTAATTAAGTTAAATGTCAACGGACCCAATAATGCGACTGGGTATAAAAGAAGCCCTTAGGGAGGCAGGGTGTCTCAGAAGTAACCATGGGCAAAGGTTCAGCAATCTGCCAGAAACCGTGATTATAAATTTTGCATGGATGCTGCATCCTCCTGACTAAAGTGGACAGAGACCATCCAGCTTGTTATCAGCACTCAGTTCATAAGTCTGCATCTATGATGTGCTGGTGCCTATGGTATCGGCAACTTGCATATCTGGAAAGGCACCATAAATGCTCAAAGGTATATACAATATAGGGTTTAGAGCAACATTCTATGCTCATTTCCAGATGACAACTTTTTTCAGGGAGGGTCCTGCATATTTCAGTAATACAATGCTAAACCACATACTGCAGCTATTATAACAGCATGGCTTCGTAGCAGAGGAGACCAGGTACTGGACTGTCCTGCCTGCAGTCCAGACCCTTCACCAACTGAAAACACCAGGCGTATCATGAAACGCAAAATGCAACGAAGACTCGGGACAGTTAAGCAACTGGAATCCTATATCAGACAGGAATGGGACAACATTCCTCTCCCAAAGGTCCAGCAGATGGTCTCCTCAGTTCCCAGATGTTTACAGACTGTTGTTAAAAGAAGAAGAGATGCCACACAGTGGGTAAACATGGCCCTGTCCCTTTTTTTTTGAGATGTGTCACTGCCATCAAATTCAGGATGAGCTAGTATTTTTAATGATGTAGTAAAATGTCTCACTTTCAGCATTTGCTATGTTTTCTCCTCTCTTTTGTGAATAAAATATTGGTTTATGAGATTTACAAATTACATTGTGTTTTTTATATTTTCTGCAGTGTTCAAACCTTTTTAAAGTGGATGTTGGATATGTTTACTTTCACTCTGTGCATTCATGATATGCAAACAAAGGAAAACACGGCTGTTCTCTGACTACAAAAAGACCAAAGGCAAAATGAAACGGTCTAATATTATGCAAAAGAGTCTTGGGCGCAATTGCATGCATGCGAATGAGTTGGTACACACGATTGTATGTGCCTGTAAATCAGGTTGATGGCAGCTATAATTAAATTGTATGCACTCCCAAAGATCATGTCTCCTTCTCCCCCTCAGGCTGTCCCTTGGCCTGTCTCTCTCTTTATAACAGTAAGCAGGAGATGGTCATTTTGCTTGGAAAAAAGGGAAGTCAATAAAAAGAAGGAAAATAGAGAAAAATAGATCTAATTGTTGGGTTACAAGACCCCTTGCAAGAGAAAAATATTTATACTATTACTATTCATTACTCATTTATTGATATTCCAATAAACTTATAGAACACACTGTGTTGGAATTAAAATTCTGGAAATTAGTATCTACCAGACTGTCAGTGATGCAGTAGCTCATCCCACTCACAATCCATCACAATTCACAGATTATTGTAATGTGTGAAGTACAGAAAGCAATGATTTGTTTTCTTGTTATTGGTTGCCTGTATTACACAAAGTAATGAGAATTAAAATCCACTAAGAAGTCAAGGAGGCTCGCAAACAGTCATGTCCAGGACAAATTAATCTCTTTCACCACCAAATGAACAACAATGAAACACCAAGTGTTTGAGTTCAGGCGTATTATGTCTGCGTGGTCAGTCATGGCCACAGTTTGAAACTACAAGAGCACATCAGCCTTTCATACTGTAGCCATTACTGTACTGGTATAATGGAGAGAGGATAGCTTCAACCATGCCTTCCTTATTTGAAGGTGAACCAGTAAGATCACTCCTTTCATGATCATGACCAGAAGGATCAACATCATCACCAGGGTACAATTTGTACAGAGGAGGGGATGTAATATTTGATTCACTGATTGAATATATTAGAATATATTATTATTTCTATCTATCTATCTATCTTAGCTATTTACTTCTAGCAGATGCAGGTGAGTCAATCAAATCTAACAGTACAAATGATAAATGCTAATTTGCCACAATTCAATTAAATGCCCTTTTCATTTTCACCATGCAATTAGCTTGTTATCCTGGATAATAAGTCACTTATGTTAAATTATCTTAGCTTAGCTTATCTTAGCTTAGCTTAGCTTAACTTAGCTTGTCTTATCTTATGTCTTAGCTGGGTTTTAGAAGGGACTGGAAAAGCCCCCAGGTGCTTCATCCCTCTCTGACTCCAACCACCTATGCTCTCTTTGGAGGAGGGAGGAGAGTGGAGGTATGCAGATCATGGCTGAGGTGAAACCACTTGACTTTGTGTAAGGGTCTCCTGACTGGCCAGGACCAGTGGCTGATGGACGGGACTGTGCACTTGCCTCCACAAGGATCCCTGATGACCGTCCGTCAACCCTTGGAAGAAGCTGTTGAGAGCGAAATTGCTTTGGGGTGGGGGACCTTGGGAGCCCTGCATGCAGGCCATGGGGTTTTAACGATGGACGGACGACCTCACCTCAGTGAGAAGATCATGCGAGAATTCCCTCTACACACCGGTGATCTGTCCAGGAAGTACCGCTCCTCTCACACAATGCAAAGCTGTGCTGGCTTTGCATCAGGTAAAATACATTTCTACAGAGACACCCTTCAGCGCAAGGATTTCTGACTGCAAAATGTCACAGACAGCAATTCAACACATTTGAAATAAGAGCTGCAGAGCTCACTTTTGTAGCAAATTCTGATGTAGTCGATCAGCATGTGGGGGAATCTTTTTTGTGAGGCTCCTGTAATGTGTTTCATTTGTTTTTTTATTTAGCATGTGGTAGTTTTCAGACTGAAACATTGGCGTTTTGCGGGATATAGAAAAGTTCGAACTCTACATTGTCAGGATCTTTTGCAGTGTCATCCCTACTGCCACAGGACAGTGAGCCCTGAAAGTGAAATTCCATTTCATTCAAAAAGCAACGCAAAAACCAGAGGATGAGCATTTTTATCTCTACAGGGGATAAAAAATAATATAGCAGAGGCAGGGGCATGACCAGAGGCAGGAAAATCCCCACTCCCCCCCAGCAAAATGCACCCTGATCATCACCATCTAGCAGGATACAAGTAGTATGCAACATGTGAGGCAACAGGATATTTCAAGAGATCACAGTGCAATAACAATAGACTTGCCATCTGAAAGACGAGGACAGTGAAAATCTGCTGGCCTAATAGGAAACGTGAATAAAGGAATAGTGACAGTGAAAATTAATCTTCAGGTTTTAAACTCATAAAAATGGCAAGTTATGCTGATCATGCTGGTGAATTAGGCCATTGCCATACTATTGCCCACCGGGACCCAATGCTATGTCTACACCACGGCCCTAGTTCTTGACCGGCCCCAGCCCAGCTTGAGACATCATTATGTTACAAATAAATGTAACGCCAGCGTTTATGTATACACGGCAGAGGGCACGTGCAAACCTGAATTCATGAACATTAAAATTCAGGCCAATACTCTTAGGTGTAGCGATTTTTGTGAAAAAGGAAAAACAAAATAAACATTATCTTGACCTTGAGGACAGTTTGGGTGAGGACCCGTTAGGTGATCGTTGTTGGCAAGTTTGATTCAATTCTGACCAATCTAGGAGGAGCAGCAATTCGTGTGAGTTGTGGACAGACAGACAATGATGCCTTGCCATGTTATTTGGTTGATGGTTTTAATATTTTTTCTTGTACCCTGCTGAGGAGCAGCCTGATACGGCAGCATGTCTTGTTCTTTTACTTATTTATTTCTATTTTTTAATTTCAGTGACTTTAGGTAAAGAAAATCTTCACCTGCCTCATACGGCAGTTACTACTTTTCATTTTGAGCTCCTTGCTGCATCATATATATAATCACTGATTTACTGAATCACTTTTTTCTTTAATTTTTTAGGTCCTTTCTATTGAACTGAGCCCTTTTTTTATTTTACTTTTTTTATTTTACCTGTCAGTGTTATTTTGTTCTATCATATTGTATATATTTTATTGACCTAAGTTGTTTTTCTTGTTGAGGCTGTGGCAACACAGTTACTTCCCAACTTTTGGGGTAAATAAAGTATTTCTTATTCTTATGTTGCTCTCTCTCTCTCCGTCTCTCTCTCTCTCTCTCTGTGTGTGTGTGTGTGTGTGTGTGTGTAACCAAAAACAACAAATATGGTGACAAACCCAGAGAGAATTGTTAGTTCATTCTGCAGCTCCCATCCACTTTACACAGCTTTATAGATTTATAGATCTTTGAAGCCTGTCCGGCTTCAATGATTTGTTTCCTTGCTCTCAAAGAGCTGTTTTCTGCCACAGCAGGCAGCTCTTTCTTTTTACTGGAGAGGCTCTAAAACCCCAGTGTATACCAGTTACTGTGGGAGTGAAAGAAATGTAGCATTTACCAGCCAAAGGGGCCTGGCATTTATCTTAGCTGATGGTGGAGACCAAAAATGGAGCAAAAAATAAACAGGTGAACTGCAGGCAATTGCGATTTTTTTGCGTGGTCGTTCACATTATATTTTAAATGGGCCCGTCATCAGACTCAGACAGTGTGCAGTGTGAGCAGTCTCTAGCCCTGAAGTGACGCGCATGCGCAGAAGAAAGCATGACGTCACACGCAGCACACCATGGTTATGGAAGTAAATGTGGATGCTACAGCGTGTGAGTCAAACTTCACTTTCTTTCCACTGACTAGCTCTATCAACGCTGTCTGCCACGCTTGTTTTGTGTATTATTGACATTTGATCTCACCGCGTCTCGCCTCTTCCGGCGCAGCATTATGACGTCTGTCTCACTTGAGTGAAGGAAAAGTCTGACCTTTCAGACTGAGGCCTCGAAAAACATCGGAAAAACACTGGTTACATATCCGATTTAGGACCAAATATGAAAGTGGCCTGAATCCGATTAAAAAAATCAAATCTGTGCTGTTCAAACTGTCAGAGACAAATCAGATACGGGTCACATATGGGCAAAAAAATTAGATTCGGGCCACTTTTGCCTGCAGTGTGAACGTAGCCTAATTATTTGATCACTTCTTCGGTCAGTATTTTTTCTATATCTGTTTTTGTTACCCTTTAGAGAACAATTCAACTGAAATTTGTAAAGTTTACAAAAATGATGTAAAAACATTTTTAATGCTTTTAAACTTTAACAAAACCATTTAATTTTAGATAATTTCAAAGACTAGGGGCAAACATGACCTCAGTATGTTGAGGTGTTGGCTGACATGCCCGCTATAACAAGAGAACACACACACTTTAAAGAAAATGGATTTTGAGTAGATGTGTTTTAAAGCTGAGCTCAATAATACAAAAGTTTAGGCAATGCTTAGTAGCACAGTGGCACAGTGGTTAGCACTGTCGCCTCACAGCAAGAAGGTTCATAGGCGGAGCCTATTTCTTTATAGTGTTTCCACTGTTTTACTGGAACATTTGGCACATTTAATGACGTAAGGGGTACTTTTGAGGAGTTTTGTAATGGGTTTGAAAATATCACGCACATTACTCACTCTATTTTTTAATAAAGGCTGTTAGTCACTCCCTGATATAAGTTTTTAAAATCTCATTCTGCCCTTGCAAAGGAGACAAAGAGCCTTGCTGCATTTCAAATTTTCCCCAAGGGTCCCTTTTTTGTAGAGCCCAAGGTTGTTTATTTTGGCCTTTCACATGTGAGAGTGTTGTAGACTAAATGGAGAAAAAAAAAAAATCCAAATGTGTCCTTTTCTCCAGTCTATCCTTTTTGAAAAAATCTCTGTTTCTGAGTGGTGAAAACTAAAAATGATTGCGTTGAAGTGAACAGTATGCACACACAAATACTCAGGGTAAAAGAAAGTACACACACGATGCTGTGTGTGCGACAAAACGTCTCACGCACTCCATCTTCCATCTGTTTCACCTCTGCAAACCTGAGTGTAGGCACATTAAAAAAGAAAAAGCAAACGAGCTGCGCAGCATTTGCGAAGCGCACACATAAGCCACATACAACGCTTTCTACATTTTTCCTCGGCGTTTGCAGTCTTTTTCGTCAAACCGTTAATTACACTCGGCATTCCAACACTCATCCCCTTTCCCAGCCCCAATCCTGAAAGAGTGAGTGAGGACTGGGAGCTAAAACATCTAAGCAGATGGGCCTCCACCCAAAGCTCCACTGTAATTTCTCTGTTAAAGAGGGAGGGATTGGCTGCGTGATCACACTTGGCGCCTGAAGTTGGCATTTGTAAGAGTGACACTGTGATGTGAATTTTATTATTCGCCATAATGAGCTGACAGTTATTGCGTTGTTGAGCCTTAATTGTGTTGGATTGGAATTGCCTTTTTGATAATGAAGAGCCACCTTCAAAATCTGTATTCCATTTTCTCGCTCCTCTGATTTCCCCATCACCTGACATCACACCTCCTCCTGCCAGCGCGACAGAGTGTGTGACCAGTGTGGGACTCCAGCACAGCGTATTTATAATATCTTCATGCACATGTCCATCTCATGCAATCTTATATGATAGAGAAAACTGAACTCTGCAGCAGTCTGGGACTGAATTCCATGGTGGTCTTGAAACAAAGCTTTCCACAGTATTTACATGTAAGGGTCCTGTCACACTACGATGATTTAACAAGTGTATACACACACACATTCAGATTCCTCTAAAATGCTGGCATACTCAGAACAATGAGGTTACATAACATATAGAACGCAATACCAACGAATGCTAGCGTATTACCAATATTCACAACTTGAATCTCATTTATACCACTTCCCTTAAACGCAGCACGTGCCCCATGACACCATAGCTGTATATTATAAACACATCAAATACGTCTACTGACATAAGTTCGATATATGCTACTTATAGGCTTATACGCTATACATTATCTCAACATATTTTGACCTATGAGTAACGCAAGTCAATGTATGCATAACGTACCTGCAACATACGGGGCGGCTGTGGCTCAGGAGGTCGAGCAGGTCATCTTTTAATGCTAAGGTTGGCGGTTCGGTCCCTGACTTTT
This sequence comes from Etroplus canarensis, assembly GCA_015106775.1. Lineage (NCBI taxonomy): Eukaryota > Metazoa > Chordata > Actinopteri > Cichliformes > Cichlidae > Etroplus > Etroplus canarensis. The sequence goes on along the minus strand of VUQH01073324.1, from coordinate 5,969 downwards.
CCAGTCTACATGCAAATTGCTCCGTGTGCATCCATCGGTGTGTGAATGTGTGCGTGATAGTTAAATGCATTGTATGTGCACTATAAAAGGCATTAAGGCAGAATTCACACACAATCATACAGCACTTTATTCTATGCCTTAATGCCTGTGTGATTGTGTGCATTGTAATAAAAAGCACTTTGAGTGCTCAGTCAGAGTAGAAAAGCGCTATATAAGTACCAGTCCATTTGCCATATGGCCCGCGTATGCAGGACAGATGAGCCATATGCTGGCATACATCAGAAATTTTATGCATGCTCAAAATTTTCTGGCGACCTTGCCGTACTGACGTATATCGGCGTACTTCAGCGTGCTCTTAACTTATACAAAACTCATCAAGAACCTAATCTTGGTGGGCCAGTGTACATACAGGTTTTTCCATACGTGGGCATACGCTTGTAAAATCGTCAAGGATCAACAGGGGTTCAGTGAAGGGCTGGTATGTACATAGCGCTTTTTTACTCTGACCGAGCACTCAAAGTGCTTTTTTTACTACAAGCCCCATAACCCATTCACACACACATTCATACAGCACTTTATTCTCTGCCTTCAAGCACGATGAACTATTTTGCACGCTTTCATACAATTTGGGGTTCAGTGTCGAACTGCCGGCCTTTCAGCTGGACGACAATCTGCTCCACCTCCTGAGCCACAGCTGCCCCAGCCTTAGGGCTGGCGTCCACTAGAGCGCCGACAAGATTAGGAAGGGTTGCGGAAGCAAATTATGCCATTTCGGCATACTTTCCACTTCAAAAGTGTGCGAATCATCAATTCCTGAGACAATGCTACAAATCTCTGCGTACTGTCTGCAGACATACGTGGGAGAATCCTAGGAATCAGTCGGGAATGCCATGGAAAATGCTGATCGTAGCAGGACAGCAGGGATACATCTAGGATCACACCAGGAGTGGTAAAATCGTGAACTAGGACAATCAGGATGACTTTCCGACAGCCATTTAATTAAAGCAAGGCTATAAATTCGGCGCCGATTTTGGGTTTCTCTCATATTGCCTCTGTGCACATCTGTGCACTTCATATTATGCACTTCATAAGAAGTCTTTTATTTACAGTTCCTATCACTCCCTCCAGGAAATACACGACACCACGATTCTTCAGTTACTGATGGATTTATTCTCTTAATGGAACTTGTAACATCACCGTCATAAAATCCACTGCCGAACTGTGCAAAATGCGCGACAATGTGCAAAATATGCACGCATTTATATCACACAGACGGCGCAAATTAAACAATAAATATGCGTGATCTAGCATAAAACGCGTAAACAAACATCCCTCGCTGGCTGCACACAATCAAGAGGGAATGAGTCCACTTGCATAATAAAAGGTCTTCAACAGAAAATGTATAATCCATGTCAACTTGAAAAAATAGCACTTCTTAAACTTTAGCAGACTGTAACTTATCCTGCTCTTAATGTTAATTCCCGGCAGAAAAAAGGTGCAACGAGTAAAACATGTCCCGTGTGACACAAAGTGAAAACACACTTCCCAGTTTCCATACAGTGCCAATACAAAAACAAAGTATTCATAAAATGAATCACATAAAATGTATGTACACAAAAACGTATATCAATAATGACATAATTATTATTATGGCAGTTACAGTTCCTAAACAATGACAATATTAATAACAATCACACTGAAGTTACAAGATCACCGCAGAGTGATCATGTACACTACATCACAGTCTTCTTCTTCTTCTTCTTTCAGCTGCTCCCGGTAGGGGTCACCACAGTGGACCATCTGGTTACGAATCCACATATTTGATTTGGCAGATTTTTTGCACTGGATGCCCTTCCTGACACAACCCTCACCATTTACTTGGTACCGGCACTAAGAGTACACTGGCTTGTGGGCCCCTATGGCTGGTTTAGCTACACTACATCACAGTACTGTGTGAAATGTTCATCAGTCCCAGAAAGTACACCACAGTCCTGTGTGTCACAAAATATCCCTGCATAACGTTCATCATTCACAGAAACCAAAGCACAGTTCACTATCTTCAGTTCTGCTTGCCCTACTGGTCGTCATCGGGACCACGGAGGCTTTCGGGAGCGTTTGCAGAAGAGGCGGAAATGTTAAGGAAAGGCGGGATGTCCGCAATGCAGACAAGTTGCCGAAGGTGTGTGTGCCCTCTCCTGAAGGCGCAGAAACGCCCGGAAGTGTTCAGGAGTGATAAAAACGGTTAAAGGAAGCTTTCAAGAATATGCGGAGAGGTTGCTGAACGGATACAGATTTATGAAATTTGCATTCTGCGTCTTGTTTTAGCAGTAACTACAGTATGGATTAGAACTGTGGTTGTGGCAAACAAACTGTCTTTAAGGTGCAGCTTGCGTCAGCTAAAATAACTCGGTGTAGGTGATCTTGTAAGTTACTTTCGGTCTTGTCATTTGAAGGGAATTGTGGCTCCTGTGTTGGAGATGAACATCTGTTGTGAATATACAGTTAGGTTGATACTGTAAATTTCTGGACAGTGATGCAGTTTTTGTAATTCTGCCTCTGCACACCACCGCAGTGGATTTTGAATTAAACGATCAAAATGTGACTGAAGTGGGGGCAGGTCGATCCAAATATTGATAGTATTGATACCAACGTTGGTACTGATATCACAAAGATACTAGCGTGATGGGAGAGATACTTCAGTTTATTTTTCTCCTCTACATCCAGTACGTTGCTCTCAGTGTTGCCAATTCGTCTGTAAAGAAAGTAGCTATAGGCTGTCCTAAACATCACTAGAGGTCGCTAAAGGGTGCCATCGCCTCATTTGCATAACTGGCCATTTGCATGTAATTGTAATGGACGCTGTAGGAGAGAGGAATACGGTCATGGAAGAGACAAAATATTTAGAACTACATATGAACCTTCTTCTGTTGATTAGTTTGTGACAGTGAAGAAATATTGCAGGCCAGGGTGGGCTCAGTGAAGGATGACCACCTGTGAGTGCATTGGGATGGGAGAGGGGCTCACGGTAGCACCCTACACTTGTTGTGGACAGTAGCTGCACGTCTGAGTCTCCAAAACACCAGAAAAGTCTCCAATAATGCTGGATTTGTCACTAGTCTTCTTCTTTTGGCTGCTCCCGTTAGGGGTCGCCACAGCGGATCATCTGCCTCCATCTCATCCTATCCCTTGCATCCTCTTCCCTCACACCAACCCTCTGCATGTCCTCCTTCACTACATCCATGAACCTTCTCTGTGGTCTTCCTCTTCTCCTCCTGCCTGGCAGCTCCATCTTCAACATCTTTTGTCCAATATGTTCACTATCCCTCCTCTTTTGTACTAATTACTACAGCTCTGCCCATCACCCTTACTCTTGAAGATCGGTACCAGTGCACTTCGTCTCCATTCCTCAGGCATTCTCTCATTGTGTTAAACAGTCTGGTTAAAAAGTCCACTGCCCTCTCTCCTAGACATCTCCATACTTCCACAAGTATGTCATCTGGACCAACTGCCTTTCCAGTTTTCATCCTCTTCATAGCTGCTCTCATTTCCTCCTGACTAATAGTCTGCGTGTCCTGATTCACTGTCTTCCCTCCACCTGTCCTCCTCTCTCAATTTCCTCATTCATCAGCTGCTTGAGGAAATTCTTCCATCTTCTCAACACACTCTCTTCACTCGTTAGAACATTTCCATCTCTGTCCTTAATCACCCTAATCTGCTGCACAGCCTTTCCAGCTCTGTCTCTCTGTCTAGCCAATCAAAGCAATTCCTTCTATCCTTCCTTGGTGTCCAGCCTCTCATACAACTCACTATAGTCGCTTTTGACACAAAAAAAGTCACCAAGAGGATTTGGAAAGTCACCAAATTTAGCAAGAACTTCGCCAAGTTGGCAACACCGGTTGCTCCAATTTAATCAAAAACTATACTTGTCTGTGCAAACACTGCTCCTCTCACATCTTGCATGCACACTTTGCTCCTCCTCCTCTCCTGCTCTGCAGTGTTTTGTTGTCATGCTGTCACGTGACTCAGACACGTGGGTCGTGGTGTACAAGAGCACAATGACAGAGAGAAAGAAGAGTACTGTGCGGAGATATTTACAGGGGCGTGTCTATATGGGGGGCATGGCCATCGCCCAACAACTCTGCTTCTACTCTACTAGAGTTTGGATGCAAATATTGTATGTTCTACTCCACACTATTTATGCCATGGTCTGTGTTTTCTGTAAGTGGTTTTTTGGTGTATTTGGGTTCCTTTGGGCCTTTTTTTTATTAAGTTTTCATCAGTTGCTGCTTCTTTGTTTATTTCCTCCAGTTGTGCCCTGCCATGTCTTATTGCTATTTGCTTTTTGCTATTGCTTCTCTTGCTTATTATTATTCTATAACTGAGCATTCCTTTGTTTATGGTTATGTTTCTTGAGTGCCCATTGTATGTTATTTAGTTCCTCAGATGTCCTTCTGTGTTCCTGTCTTTTGTCAAGTTTTGTCCTGTGTCATGTTCACTGTAAGGTTTTCTGTTTCCTGTTTTACTTTGTAATCTGTCTGGTCTTGCACATTGCATTCTGTTTTACTTCCTGCCCTTTCACCTGGGCTCCTTTCCCACCTGTTGTCACTTGTCTCCTTAGTCTGTGTTTATTTATTCCCCTGCCTTTCTCTGTCACGTCATTTGTCCTCGTGTGTGCATCAGTCATGTCCGCAAGGTTGCAGCTTTGCTCCTAGCCTCCAAGTCAAGTTTGGTTTAGTATTTTGTTCCTACTTAGCCTTTTGTTAAGCAAGCTTTATTAAAAGCTGGTTAAGTTTATGAAGTTCTGCATTTGGGTCTTCTCTTCAACATGTTAACCGTGACAGTGTTAATAGTCAACCTGTTTCAGGGGGCGCTGACGTCTATCTGCATTCACTCTATACGGTTGTTGTTTTATAGGGCACGAATCCTCCACATCAATATTGTACTGCAACGCATGAGCTCGGGATGGCACGTCAGAAAACACAGAGGTACGAATTGATAAGACTGATCACTTCCAAATTTCCGTAATTCAGTCAAATGTGCAAAACAGAAGTCAAGCTTCGCTAAAAATTTCAGAGTTCTTTAAACGGCCCTTTACCACTGTCACAGATAGTCCTTCAGCGTCACCTATCATACCACTGCCCTGGAAGCCCTTGGGAAAGATCTGCTTCGACTTCAGAGCTGACCACTGACACACAGAGGTGCAACGGGGGACAACACCAAAGTGGCTTTCCAGTCACCAGCAGAATCAGTACCAGGCAAAACATTTCCACAATCATAATAAGGTTTCAACATATTTATGTGACAGTCTGCTTTGCCGCACACAATCCTGCGTGGAGATGATGTAATCAGTGTTACTTATTTTCTTCTCTACCATGTATGGACCACTGTAATCTGGCTGCAGACTGACACCTGAGATGGGCAAAAAAAAAAACCAACACTGGGTTTGGCTCTGGGGTTTTTGTAAAACCAACCCTTCATTCTATTCTCTGCTACAGAAAAATTTTGTTTTTCCAACTCACAGGCTCGGTGAAGTCTAAAATCTGCACTGACATAATCCAGAAGACTTTGTGGGCTGTCTTCACTGAGCCATTTTTTCCCACGAGAATTTGAGAGGCCCACACAGCACATGGTGAACAAGAGCTCAGCTGGGCTAAACCCAGCCTTAACCACCTCTCATGCTGTAGACATAAGCAGATGAACACGTTTACCTCAGTCTTTATCAAACTCAAGGCAATGTATTCAAAGCATGCTTTTGAATTTTTTTTTTTTTTGCCAATATATTTATTGTCTTTTTCAAAATTATTTCACAAACACATAACATATACACATACATACATACATACATACATACATATACCCACTACACACACAGACTGCATACCCTTGCATCATAAAAAATAAAAAATAGAAAAAATAAAAATAAATTAAGAAAGAGCAAAAAAATTAGATAAATAAATAAATAAAAATAA
>VUQH01073307.1:4371-20121 GCA_015106775.1 Etroplus canarensis | reverse complement strand
CTGGATGGTACACAAATATTTTAAATCATACCTTTCTATCATTTTATGTCATACTGTTACAGTGCTGGTACATATTAAACATGACCAGAGTTTCAAATAATATGATAATAATACAAATTTGTACCACAAGATGTGGCATCCAGTCTGCCCTAAATCCAATAGGAGAGAAATTAAAATACTGAGAGAGAACAATGTGTAATGGTAGGCATGCCCGGTTCGTCAAGCTACACACCCCTGAGGACAAATGTTTGATGGGCCAAAGCCGGCATGTTGTTATGATCAGTGTTTTCTTTTTCCTTCTTCAATACATGACACAGCATAGAGGAATGTGTACATATTTGTGCACAGAATAATTTTAAATGGAAAGAACTATACGTTACTGTAAGCTTTAAATCATCTCATACTGAATAGAAAAGTATGCATTCAGAGCTTTGTTCATGTTTTTAATAAGGATAATACTATGTTTATAGGATCAGTATGTGGTCCTCACTAAAAGTTGTTGCAGACAACATATTTTCAGCTATACAGCTATATTTACAGCTTGCATTCTCCAGCATTGCATCCTCCAGAAGAACAAGTAGTGCACTGTATTTGGCAGGATTTGAATTTACCTTTTGGCTGCACCAAGGGTCAGAACAGCCGATTAATCCACATCTGTAATTTGACAGAGTTTTTATGCCAGATGCCCTACTCTGTGGTCTTCCTCTTCTCCTCCTGCCTGGCAGCTCCATCTTCAACATCCTTTGTCCAATATATCCACCGTCCCTTCTCTGAACATGTCCAAACCATCTCAGCCTTGCCTCTCTGACTTTGTCTTCAAAATTCTCAACCTGAACTGTTCCTCTGATGGACTCATTTCTAATCCTGTCCATCCTGGTCACTCCCAGGGAAAATCTTAACATCTTCAATTCTGCCACCTCCAGCTCCACCTCCTGTTTTTTTGTCAGTGCCACTGTCGCCAAACCATGAACCATAGCAGAACTCACTGCCATCTTGTAAACCTTCCCTTTTCCTCTTGCTGCGATCTTTCTGTCACGAAGCATCCCTGACACTCATCCCCACCCACTCCACCCTGCCTGCACTCTCTTCCTCAGATTTCTTGTGCACTGTCCATTGCTTTGGATGATTAATTTGTAAAACTGAAAAAAGATATGTCTGATTAAAAGAACCACATATCTGTGATACATCGGAGAAGCTACTTTAACATTCCTTTTACTGCCATCTAAGTTGTCAACACCTGGTGAAAATCCAGATTGCAACAATTGAATACCTGTCCTTGCCTCATTCCCTTTCCAAAAGTGCCTGAGATCCTATGGTGGCTGTCAGGACACAGAATGGAGTGTTCCACACCTGCACCCACAAGTATTTCCAGTTCAGAGGTTGGTGTATGTAGATAATAGGAATCAGTAATGTAACTAAACTGAGTTAAGAATGAACAAAATCACAACAAATATTATCCCATAATAGTTTCACATAATAAATAGCATAAATATGTATGTTAGACTCAATTTCTGTAAACAGATTACCTTAAATCTTAAATACTGGTCCTTTCACATAAGTGTCCTCACACACATACACACAGGCACACTCATTGTAATCTCTTTCCTGTCTTTCGCTCAGTCTCAGTGTAGAGCTCATCCTTTTCCTCCTTCTCGTGCCTTTTGCCACTTATCTCCCTATGTCTATTGCACTTTTAACAGTCGTATTGTCAGATGAGTATTGAAGCAACGTGCTTCTCTGGTGATCACACATTTTTGGGATGTTTCCAGTTAGACAAAAAAATAAATGTATTTATTTTCTCAAAATATAAAAAATAATGTAGACAAAGCAGAAATATTCTTTGTGGAGGGTGAATTTATGAAGAAGTTCTCCACCACTGTGGACACACAAATCAGTAGAGCATTAGCAAATAAATCTATTCTGCCTGTCTTGCTTCTTTGGGTGTGAATGGCATCAGGTCCTCCACTGATGAGGATAGCCTGAGTTGCTGATACAGTTAACCTCCAGATTAGCTTGCATGTCATCATGTTGAAGGTTGTCTCAACAACTTCAAAGTAAAATGCAGCATTTTCATCCTTATTCCGCTGAACAATGCAATAAAAACAGCATTTTCACATAATTTGCACGTCCCTCTTTTTCCTGTTTTCTTCTGTCATTAGCTAAACCCATTTCTGCTTGTTTGATTATTTTTGGAAGTACTGTAGGCAATAGCTAGCTGAGTTTGGAAGAGACTAACTCCCTCTCCAGCATAGGGAGAAATGGACAGCTGAAATATGGACTACTACCCATGATATCATTTGTCATTATAAAAATATACTGTCCTGTGACTTGCACTTCAAAACCAGACAGATGGAATTTTGTAACTTTGTTTTGACTTTGTTTTATCAGAGAAAGGATTGATGGGTTGCGATCAGTATAAATGATCTTCCTCTGTGTGCTTCTTTGTTTATGTATTCATCAGTTTTACATTTTAAAGATATTGCATTAGATGTACCATGTTTCAACACTACTGTGACAGAGGACAGTGAAACACATTAAACAATCATTAAATTTCACTAGAATTTGAAAAAAGAAATTCGAATGACCTAATGGCAGTTCCTCTTTCTTTGCATATGTTGGTTTGACAGTGAGTATATAAAGAACTGTATGTTTCAAACTCTTCAGTTCTTCAGCCATGGAGAAAGGCTTGATGCTGGCCCTGTTGTGTCTGCAGGTTCTTCTGCTCACCACAGCTTTCACTTCTATTGATGCAGCCACTCTCGTGACTGATGGTCATCAACAACAACCTGTTGATTTGGTAAGAAGATTGCATGCAGTTTTTTTCTGCTGTACTTTGCTATCATATTCGACTGTGATTTCTTAACTCATTGCCAAGTTTAGACCCTTTTTAAGGGGTGCTCAAGCACCCCTAAACTTAATTTTAGCACCACTAAATGTAGCAGTAGCAATATTTATAATACGTTTTATTGTTCTGACATTGTCTTCTAACATTAAATTATTATTGTAATACAATATAGTCTACATTAGCAAATCAGTTTTGAGCTGTGTGTTGTTCTCTGGACTTCACTGTAGTGATGGATTTAATGATATTTTACAACACTAATATCATTCTAAACATGACTTGAGCAGGACGTTTGCCACGGCACTGAAGAAACCAACTACATATCTATTCTTCACACAGGGCTAGCCTACAAGCCCTGTGTTGAGTCTGCACAATAAAGAGAGGATTTTTTATTAACTAAAAGACTCTATTGTAAAAGCACATTTTACTAGTCCACTTCTTGCACAGGTGCATGGAGCGGCAGATAAAAATGTCTAGGAAATGTCTATAGGTTTAGTCTTGGTTGGTTTGGTCAAATTTTTTTGGACAGCCAGTCTGACGAGGCTTTGGTGCATCTGTTTACTGAAGCTTGGGATGTCTACATGACACTAGAGTCAGCTGTCTTCACAAAGTATTGTGTAATTTCTAACCTTAACATTTTAAATCTTTCACTGACAAATACCATACATATTATAGTTATCAAGAAAACTTAAACTAACACTGAAACTAATAAAAACATTTTAAAACCCCCAAAAAAATCTAAATGAAATAAAAATGAAAAATAATTAGAAAATACAAAATTATAACAACTCTGGCAAGCAACGTATTTCATTTTTCATTTTATCCAAAGTAATTATTTAACTATTGTTGTTTTATCAAGGTAATAATCACAAGGCAGTGTATACATAACTTTCCATTAGGGGGACTGAGCAGCCCTAAAGGTCTGATCCTAGAATTGTCCCTGGCTTCAGCTGTACTTTTCAATTTTTTCTGTGTGTAATAATACTGCACTTATCTTCATTTTGTTATAGGCAGGAAAAGGCGTAGAGAAGAAGACAAGTCTGGCAGGTACAGACTGCGGGACGAAACAAGGCGCTTGCGGTCCTCTCACAGTAATTTTTTTTTCTTTACAGTTGAAAAAAGGATAATAGAAAATTTGATATCTAAATGTGCTCTTTAATGAAAAGGTGGATGACAGCTGGTTAACCTACTCTCACTCTCTTTGTATCCCACTCTTTAGCGCCACCACAAGCCAAGATCACATATTAAGAAAACAAATATGTGATAGAACATAATGGAAACAGTCAAACCCTTCAGGATTTGCCATCTCTTGTGAAAGATTACGAATGATACATACATAGTCCTTGTATTAAAAAAAAAATTGAGTCTTTATGATCATCTTTGTTTAAAAAAAAATAAAGTACTTTAAAATCAATCTTGTGTGGTTCTCTTCCAGGCACACACCTCTGGATGGTAGAAAAAAATCTTTCCGTTTAGCTTTTTCTTAATTTCATGTCATACTATTACAGTGGTTGGTCATATACTGTCGAGTCAATGAATTTTGAGATAGAGACCTTATTTGCCTCTGTACACCACCACCGTTGATTTTAAACCCAGCGATCAAAATGTAAGTGAAGTGCAGACCTTCAAGGAGTTTAACAGAAGTAGTAAAATAAGTGTTTGGGAATTAGAGCCATTTTTATTCATAACCCTGTTTTCAGAGGCTCAAAAGTAATGGATCAAACTAACAATTTTAAATACAAGGATATTTTTTTAACATTTACTTTTAATAGTTCATTGCAGCAGTCTTCAGTTGCTGCCTGTTTTTTGGCTTCATCTGTCTGAAATCTAACCTGGCTTTCTAGTTAATCAGAATCAGAATCTGAAACCATTGATTGCCAGGTACAGTTAAGAACACTTTACAGTACAAGAAATTTGTTTTGGTGTTCAGTGCAAATGCAATGTTGAAAGTATAAGATTAAGAATAAATAAAATATACAAAAGTTCAGAATAAATAAGTACTACTACTATACTTACACTATACAAGGTAAAAAATAAACAAACAAAAAAAAAAGTGAGTGTCCAATTTGAAGCGTATTAGTGCGACTTAAACGTAAGCTGCTGTTTCCACCTTGATTGCAGACTTTGACAATAATGCAACTACAAGCTAGATTATTTTTGGGATTTCAGCCTAATTACTGTTGATGCCTCCTTCACTTGCATCAGCAACACTTTGGGCCTCATATTGAAAGTTCCAGTGAACAGCCACCTGTGTAAGTTCAACACTTGGAATCAACTCCAGATCTATGGATCTTTATCTGCTTAGTTTGGCCTGGAATAATAACAGCAGACCACCCCAATCTCAGACTGAATTCTGCACTTTCTTGTTTCTACAGGAAGAATAACACACTTCATGGCAAAATAATGCCACCCGTTGGTGATTTTTTTTTTTATTAACGTTTGCAAATTTTGATTACAATTAGTACGTTTAAAGGGAGGGGGAGGGAGTTTGGTTAAAAAATGTTGGTTGTTTTTATCAAATGAGAGGCTGCACCAAGGCCCATTAAAAGCTACTCTGGTAGACTCCAGGAATAAAAATATGGAGTTAAACATGAGCATAATAGGCCCCATTTAAAGACCACACAGACTGCTGCATTGTATCAGTCATAGGAATGTTACAGACTTTGAAGACTTTACAAATGTACTTTCTGAATCAAGTGAGAGAGCTAGAATGACCTTAGACCTGTTCACTTTGGTAGAAGTAAAGAAGCAACAAGACTCATTCATCACATGCAGGAGTGTAAACAAATAGTTAAAAAAAACACATCACAGTGCATCAGAAATAATAAATAAGCCATACTACTAAAAAGACCAAATTATGTACTGCATTCAAATAATAAGAAAATTGCTTACATTACAGACACTCCATTATATCCAGAAGAAAAATGAAGATTAAACATATCATATGTTCAATGTAGCATAAATACTCCAAATTTAGACAATACTATATACAGTATATAATGATAAGGCAAGTGAAAATAGTCCAGGTGTCATAGTGAGGAGCTGTAAAGTTCAATGTCCACAGGTAGGAATGACTTCCTGTGGCGTTTTGTGGTGCATCGTGGAGGTATGAGTCTGCAGCTGAACATACTCCTGTGCATGTTCAGCACGTCATAGAGAGGGTTTGAAGAACCTATCGATAAATCTCTCTTCTTTTGAAATTACACCATAGCTCATAGTGCTTGGAAGATTTCCTGTAGCTGATTTAAACTGTGTTACAGATTATTTCTCAGCATGAACAACCTTACATGTTACTGGAAACTAACAAGCTTCATGATGTTGTAAGTTTCAGTAAAGTTTCCCGTTAGTATGCAATCAGTGATGGAAATACGACTATGTGAGAGTGTATGAAAAAACAAGAGATGGCAGGTTGATACTTACATTTTGATGTTGCGTAAATTCTTTGATGCTTCCTCATTATTGTTCTGTAGAAGTGGCTAATTGAGCAACAGCTCTTATTCATCCACCATGTTGTTGGTTCCTCTTATAACAGTTGCCACTCCACACATTCAGTGACTAGAAACACTTAACAAATATTACCTTAAAAACAAACTTTGAAATCCATCTCTTGAAGGCAGTAGATAAATTGAAGCTCTGATTATAATGTTCTGATGGTGATAGCTGTGAAAAGGGGCTGAAATACAGTCACTGGCCACTTTATTTGGTACACCTTGCTAGTACCATATTTGACCCTCTTTTACCTTCAGAACTGCCTAATTCTTAATTGCACAGATTCATCAAGCTGCTGGAAACTTTCCTCAGAGAGTTTGGTCTTCATTGACATGATAGCATCACACAGTTGTTGCAGATTTGCCAGTTGATGCAAATATTCCATTCCAGCACATCCCAAAGGTGCTCTATTGGATTGCGATCTGGTGACTGTGGAGGCCATATGAGTACAGTGAACTCACTGTCATGCTCAAGAAACCAGAGATGATTTGAGATGAATTGAGTTTTGTGACATGGTGAGTTATCCTGCTGGAAGCAGCCATCAGAAGATGGGTACGCTGTAGTCATAAAGAGATGGGTATTGTTGTCAGCAACAATACTCGGGTAGGCTTGGTATTTAAATGATGCTCATTTGGAACTAAGGGGCCCAAGGTGGACCAAAAAAATATCCTACATACTATTACACCACCAGTCTGAGCCATTGATTCAAGACCAGATGGATCTGTGCTTTCATGTCATTTACGCCAAGCTCTGACCCCACCCTAACCCTCCAAATACCACAGTAGAAATCAAGCCTCATCAGACCAGATAACATTTTTCCAATCTTCTAATGTCAGATTTTGGTGAGCCCATGTGAACTTCAGTTTCTGAGCTGACAGGAGTGGCACTCAGTGTGCTCATCTGCTGCTGCAACTTACCTTATACTACGGTTGTAATGAGTGACTATTTGGGTTACTGTTGCCTTCCTGACAGCTCATAGCAGTCTAGCCATTCTCCTCTGACCTCTGGCATCAACAAGGCATTTTCACCCAGAGAACTGTCACTTGCTGGATATCTTCTCTTTTTCTGGACCAGTTTCTATAAACCCTAGAGATGGTTGTGCAGGAAAATCCCAGCAGATCAGCAGTTTCTAAAATATTCAAATTGGCTCTTCTAGCACTAGTAGTCATACCATATTCAAAGTCACTTTATTCAACTTTCTTCCCCATTCTGATGTTCAGTTTGAGCTTCAGCAACCATGTCTACACTACTAAATCAGTTGTTGAGATATTTGTGTAAACACACAGCTGAATGGCTGTACCTACAAAAGAGGCCAATGTGTGTATACTGAGAGTCCAGACTGATTTCTCATAATAACAGGTGGATATGCATATTTTGGCCTGTACAGTTGAATTATTTGTAAGGTTGTGATAATGGACATAAAAGGGGAAGTTAGCCAGTTGTGGCCACATACTCAGAGGAAGAGAAAACATCTCTATGATGTGGCTAGATGATGGGGTAGCTGAGTGTTTCTGCTCGGTTAAGATAATGTCTTGTAAGATTTTTTTTAAAGTATAAGCATATTAACAGAGACTCTGGAATGGACAACACCACCATTGACCCCTGTTTCCATTAATGAGGTTTGTGTGGAGATAGTGGAGGACTACAAATACAAATTCACTTTGAGAATTGGACTTCATTAAACACGCAGAAGAAGGGCCAGAGCAGTCTCAACCACATCTGTCAATGTATGTGGTCTACAAACTCCATTAGATAATGACTTGCATCTTGTGGACATGACTTGCAGCTCTTGTTGCCTCATCTTTGTCCACAGTGGACCTGGTGAGTGTATAAATGTCGGCTTTGTGTTAACTTTTGCAGGTCAATCATGGACAGAACTTTGCTGCTGCTCCTGTTCTCTCTGCAGGCCTTCCTGCTCCTCAGTGTCTTTACTTCTTCTGATGCAGCTGCTGTGGCCACAGTGCATGATTCATATCCTGAACAGGTAAATAGATCCACAACAGCACCCAAACATGGAAAGACAGGGATGCGTGAATATATATGTATTCAATTGATCTAAATTTACAGAGATTTAAATCGACAAAATCTCCTCATAATTTTAGAGATATTGCTGGTAGAGAGGGGAACTTTCAAAAAGGTTATTCCAGAAAACTGAATAGCACAGAAGTGGAAGGTTACTTCAGCTGGCACAGAGCATGTGGGTGGTAAACTTTTTTATTTGTTAAGTATATTTCCATTATGTCTGAAAATGACAGTAAATACCTCAAAATTAGCACCATAATAGTTGCCTGTGTCATTTTATATTTTGAACTTCTTGTATTTTTGCACTTTCTTAAATTGACAAAAAGGTTTGACTTTTACCTGACTTTGAGACAAAAGGGGGACATTTTAAAAGACAAAAACCCAAATCAACAGGCTTCAAAATTTCCATAATATTTACCATTTTAATAGACAGTCATTTGTAAAAAGACTCCATCCATCCATCCATCCATACATACATTCGTTCATCCCACCATTTTCTGGTTTGATCATTTTTGAATCTGGGTCATGGGTGGGCTGCAATATACAGAGACTGATGAATTTTTAAAAAAATGTAATAACTATGCTTCTGCTGTTGCACCATAGTTGGGGAAACGAGCACTTTCTGGGACACCCAGAGCTGGTCAAACCCACCAGGCACCTGGCTCGATGGTAATTTGAAACACTGAAATCATCTTTTGAATTATCCCTGTTTATTTTAAATACTTATTGAAAAAAATCCTTCTGGACTCTGTCTATTAATCTGTGAATGAACATGTTTTCTATATATAAGTACAACATGACTATATGTTATGTTTTCATTTTTGGCTGATCATTATTGCTAAAATAGGTATATATTGTTTTTATTCAGTTTTTGCGCTTTATTTCAGCGCTGGTTGCGGACAAAGACAGTTTTAAGATTGATGAATTGAACAGGCATATTGTAATAACAATGCTCCTGTTGTTGTGTGGTAGGTGAAAGCAGAAAGAAAAAAACAACTGAAAAGAGGGCTCCATTGTTCCAGCAAACCTGGAGCATGTGGCATCAGGGTAAATTTGTTTGATTTTTAAAATGTTCTTTCTGTCCTGCAGCAACAAAACAGCACCTTGAAAAAAAAAAACATGAAATTACCCAGTGAGTGATCTCCATTGATTTCCAAAGTTCTCTTATTACATAAAAGAAAAATAATGCAATGCAATGACCATGAGTTTCTTCATACAGTAAAAAAAATTAATAACTGCAAGTCATGTTACTATTTAAGTGATAACCGTTGGGGGTAGAGACAGCTTAACAGTTGCTGATAGAAAAACAGACGGTTGCAGAGAAAGTTGGTTTAAAAAATATAACTTGAACACTGGAAAGCTAAAAAGTTGTTTCCTCTCATTCAATTAGTTGTTTTATCACTTAAGTTGTTCATTTTTACCTCTCTCCAGGAGCAGTAGTTTGCTGATCATAAAGCAGTCCACTCAGCCAGAATCGCCTGCATGTTTCCACTGACCCGAATGCTCCACTCATCAGTACTTGTAAACTATCACAAAAGATTGTCTGCAAATATGTTGCAGTGTATTTTCAGTGTATTCACTCACAAAGAACAGTTAAAATTGATTATAAGTTATCCTACTAGACAGAGTGCATGTGACATTTCACTTCAAATGAATCATCAAGACAGATTTTTAGTGGTAAAAATACATTACATAAAATAATGTGATTATATAGGGCATATGTATTCTATAGTACATACAAGACAGTATGTGTTGAGTATACGCTGAGTATACACTGTACTTTTAAAATACTGTACATTTGTTCTAATTAGGTGAATATTTTCAAAAGAAGCTGCAGGATTCTCCATAGATGATGAATGAAAACGTGCTCAGACCAATCTGAACAAAATATGATTGCTGTTGTATTCATTGCTTGAATAGATACATATTTTCTTCTGCAGTATTTTTTACTGACTTTGAAATCTGCAAATATGTAACTGCAAACTTGTTTTATTTCTCTCCTCTGTGTGATTGACTAAAACACTTCTGTGTTTGTCTCTGATGTCATTGTAATTCATTTTAACAGCTATATTTTACTGTAAGTAAAACAAAATGTCTTGCTCAAGCATCTATTCTTGCACTGAGCATGTGCTGATATGTAACATCTCTCTGTGGGACATCAAAACACAGGAGAAGCTTTTCTATATGCAATAAAATCCATTTTTAGCAACATTGGCTGAAACTGCCCATCCTTTTCCAGCTGAGAAACTTCAGTGTCACAGTGGGAGCTGCCTAAAAGATCCACAGGTGGTCACTAAAGAACAAGGAAAAAAACCTTTTTATGACCACTTTTAAACTAAAAAATAAATTAATCCTGAACAGCATATCCCCAATAAAACATAAGATTATCGTTGTATAGAACAGAAACATCAGTGCTAGTGAAAGCATAAGCACAATGTTATTTTGAAGACCACAGACTGAAAATCAATGATTTGTCAAGCGAGGGGTGATCAGAGGCAGAAAGTGTTGGGAAACCCAAATTACAGAATGTGACTGGACAGACAGGGACAGTTCAGTCTTTTACTGAGACATGCTTACAGGCAGTATGGCAGCTGTGGTGTGCTTCTACATTGCAGTCATGCTCTCATAAGCAAATGAAAATCACAACTAAAAACAACTAGTTGGCCTACGTACATAATCATGCAGGGAAATAATATTAATGATAATAATGAGTTGAACTACTGAAAATATCACAACCGATACTGTTTATTTGTAGATGATTTATCAATGAAGAAATCAAGGCAGAAGAATCTGTAAGGATATAATTCTCTGTACACAGGTTGTATGATCCACCTACTGTTTTCTGGGTGTGGAGAAGAAGTAATGTGTAGCATGACCACAAGATGGAGACAATATGCAGTTTATTGCCCACCAACTTTGAAGCTTCCCTTAAACCACTGGTGGGAGAGCCACTGCAAGTGGGGCAGGAGAACCACGTGAAAAATATTAAGTAAAACTACCATAAATAGATATGATATTTAAAATAAAAAGAAATCAACAAGAGTTGGCTGAAGCTATAGCAATGATGGTTACGCCTTTATTTGAGTGAAATTCAATGTGAATCTGTTTTAATTGTCAGTGATTGATAAAATTGTAAGGCATTGTTTTTGTATAGAGTGGGGCAGGAACTTTTTTGGCTCCTGAAGAAGAGCATGCTTAAAAAAGTTTGAGAACCACTTTTTCAAACTGAGACTAAACAAAAATCATAAAAGATATTAAACAGTGGAATATAAGTTTAACAGTTGCATGTCTTAGTATCTTTAACAGATTCAGTAGTGTTACTAGCTGGGGGCATGTGGAGGAAGTTAAACCTCAAAGTAGGGAGAGTTTAAAGCAGATTTTTAATCTTCTATTTACTCCCAATATGTATTTTTTTAAGAAAAATGCTAAATATTTCAAAAAAGTTTAAAAATTAGAACAACTCAAAGTAATTTTAAAAGGAATGAAATAATAATAATAATAATAATAATAATAATAATAATTACTATACTGTGAATGCTGAATCAGAACTTGAGGTGATTATTCATAGCAATCATTCAGCCATGACACAAAAAAAATCAGGTGTTACTCAGATAGCGAAGCTGTCACACTGTCACGGTTTTACAGTTAAAGCATTCGTTGAACAGCTGTCCTATCAGTGCTCAGAATGTTCTTCTTTTTAAAGTCAAAAAATCAGTTTCTTTCAATGTTTTTATTATTATTATTTTTCCAGTTTAGCTTCTTAAGCTGAAAGTCAGTATCTGCAGAAGTGATTACAGTCACATTACTGTCTGCATAGACATTGACACATTGCATGAAATATAAATAAAAACACAATGCAATCATTTCCAAATCTCATAAACTAATATTTTATTCACAAAAGAACATAGAACACATTTCAAATTCAGAAAGTATGACATTTTACTATTTCATAAAAAAATACTAGCTCATCCTGAATTTGATGGCAGCAACACCTCTCAAAAAAGTTGAAACAAGGGCAACAAAAGGTTGGCAAAGTAAGTGGGACTAAAAAGGAACATAACTGACAACAGGCCAAGAATGTGATTGGCTATAAAATATAACATGTTTAAGAGGCAGAGTCTCTCAGAAGTAAAAGTTGGGCAGAGGTTCAGCAATCTGCCAGAAACTCAGAAAGCAAGAAGCCGGAGCACATACAAACTCCACACTGTTGGATTTAAACCTCAACCCTCTTGCTATAAGGCAACTGCGCTAGCCACTGCGCCACTCACCCAGGATGGCTAACCGAAGGCCGAACAGTCCTGATCCTGAAGGATCCATAGAATGGGCCAGTCGCACCCAACTACAGGCCTCTGATAGAGGACCCGAGCTTCTTCTATTTTCAGTTAAACCAAATGTTTTTTTTAAAAAAAAGAAGAAGAAGAAAGAAAATGCTTTTCTCTGTAGCAAAACCACTAACTTAAAATACCCCTCACCAGTACTTATTATTATTGGTACATATCCTGCTGATAAGAATTTGCATCTTGTGGACATGACTTGCAGTTTGTTAGCAGTAAAGAAACGTACTTTACGCCCTGTTATTGCCTCATCTTTGTCCACAGTGGTTGTGGTGAGCATATAAATGTTGGCTTTGTGTTAACTTCAGCAGGTCAGCCATGGACAGAACTGTGCTGATGCTCCTGCTGTTTCTGCAGGCCTTCCTGCTCCTCAGTGTCTTTACTTCTACTAATGCAGCGGATCAGGTAAGTAGATCCACAACAGCACCCAAACACAGAAACAGACATTGATGCATAAATAATTAGATTAAATTTACTGAAATTTATATCTACATGTCTGACAATAACAGCAAATTCCCCAAGACTAGTGTCATAACAGGTGCCATTTCATATTCTGGATTTTTCTTGTAATTTTACTTCCTAAATTGACATTTATTGAATTTTATCTGACTTTGTGCTTGGAAAGGGACATTTTAAAACAAATATATATAGGCTTTTTATTTCCTATAAAATTTATGATTTGGATAGACAGACAGTCACTTGTATCTACAGAGACTGATAAATGGAAAAAGCATATTGTAATGACAATGCTCATGTTGCTATGCCATGGGGGGAAAGGAAATGTCAAAGCAAGAAACCAAGGAGGAGCAAAAATATCAAGGATTTCTAGGATACCTGAACTTGTCTACTGGGTAAATTAGTTGTATTTTTAGTGTACTTTGTGTCTGTCCCTCTACCAAATTAAGTCAGACCAAAATCAGTGAATACAATGACAGTGCTTTCTTTATACATGTACAACAGGACTGTATGTTGACTTTTGGCCATTGGTCATTATTACTTAACCTATGATAGATGTCTATACAGTAAGGCCACAGAAGGTTATTCTTTCTTAAAGTGAAAAAAAATAGATTTTTTTTATCTATTAAAAAATTTAAAAGGTGCTATGCAAAGCCAAAATAAATGAATAGGTTTTAAAATTGGCTAAACAAATACCATTTGAAAAAAACAAGCATTTGCATCTACAACACTGTTGAACATTGTTAATCATATTAATGTTCATACTGATAAATTGTAGATTGGAAAAGGGACAGTGAATGCAGAAAACCAAGGAGGAGCAATGAGAAATGGTCGGTATCAACACATTTCCGGAATACCGGGAAATGTGTTCTTGGTAAGTTACTTGCATTTCTAGTGTATTTTCTGCCAATAAAGGAAATTCCACAAAAAACATTGAAATTGGTGAAACTGGATTATCACCTTTTTCCAAAACATTCTCATCACAGAAAAGCTAAATAAAATCAGTCTGAACTCTGTCTATTAACCTGTGAATGTAATGGCCATGTTTTTGATTGTTTGTTTGTTTGTTTGTTTTACACCTACAGCTATAATTGAAAAAAGCTATGTTGTGATCATTACTGCTAGAACTACAGTTTAAACCAGACGTTTACACACTGTGTAAAAAGACAAACATTTTTTCTCACTGTCTGAAATTAAATCAGACTAAACTTCTCCTGTTTTAGGTCAGTTAGGATTGCCAAAATTATTTCTATTTGCTAAAGGCTGCAATATTGAGAGAGAGAATATTTTAGAGATATTTTTTATTACTTTCTACAAAGTCAGAATTTTACATACATTTCCTTAGTATTTGGTAGCATTGCCTTTAAACTGTATGACTTGGGTCAAGTGTTTTGGGTATCCTTCCACAAACTTCTCACAATAGTTTGCTGGAATTCTGGTCCATTCCTCCTGACAGAACTGGTGTAGCTAAGTCGGGTTTGTAGGCTGCCTTGCTCGCACACACCTTTTCAATTCTGCCCACAAACTTTCTATAGGATTGAGATCAGGGCTTTGTGATGGCCACTCCAAAACATTGACTTTGTTGTGCTTAAGCCATTTTGCGACTATTTTGGCAGTATGCTTAGGGTCATTGTCCATTTGGAAGACCCATTTGTGCTCAAACTTTCAACTTCCTGGCTGATGGCTTGAGACACTGCTTCAATATTTCCACATAAAGGTCTTTCTTCATGATGCCATTTATTATATGAAGTGCACCAGTTCCTTCTGCAGCAAAACAGCTCCACAACACGCTGCTGCCACCCACATACTTCACAGTTGAGATGGTGTTCTCAGGTTTACAAGCTTTCCCCTGTTTCCTCCAAATGTAATGATGGTCATTATGGCCAAACAGTTCCACTTTAGTTTCATCAGACCATAGGACATGTCTCCAAAAATTAGGGTCTTTGTCCCTGTGTGTGTTTGCAAACTGTAATCCGACTTTTTTATGTTGCTTTTGGAGTAACAGGCTTCTTCGTGGCTGAGTGGCCTTTTAGCCCATGACGGTACAGGACTCGTTTGACTGTGGATAATGACACACTCTTACCAGCTTTAGCCATCATCTTCACAAGGTATTTAGCTTTGGTTCTGGAGTTGATTCGCACGTTTCAGAACAAAATATGTTCATCTCTGGGACACAGAACCCCTCTCCTTCCTGAGTGGTATGATGGCTGGACATTCACATGTAGTTTATACTTGCACTTAATTTTAAAGAGATGAATGTGGCACCTTCAAGCATCTGGAAATTGTACCCAAGGATGAACAAGACTTGTGGAGCTCTACAATTCTCTTCCTGATATCTTGGCAGATTTCTTTTGATTTCTCCATAATGTCAAACAAGCAAAATACATGCACAGGTGTGCCTCAAATGTTGTCAGTTAACGTATCAGAAGCTTCCAGAGCCATGTCATTATCATCTGGACTTTTCCACATGGTTTAAAGGCAGAGTAATCTTTGTGTAAGTAAACGTCTGACTTTGAAGAAAGTAATAAAAATATCTCTAAAATATTCTCTCTCTCAATATTGCAGCCTTTAGCAAATAGAAATAATTTTGGCAATCCTAACTGACCT